>RJWM01011991.1:0-57972 GCA_004363535.1 Dasyprocta punctata
CCAGGTAATGTCCCAGCAATGATCCTATTCCTGGTACCAAAATCTGTCTTAACTTTCTCATTGCTGACACAAAGTACCCAACACCCATAAGTTAAAGAAGGAAAGGTTTATTTTGGTTTCTACTTTCAGTCCACTCGGCTGGCTCCAAGGCAGTGTGGCAGGGCAGAGGGGCATCACAGAAAAGAAACAGTCCATGGCAGGGTAGGCAGAAGGGGACGCAGTGAGCGACCAGCCTGTCTTTCCCTTTTATTCCCTCCAGTGGGGCTTCTGTCTTCAATAAATCCATTTGGCCACACCAAGAACTATGCTAATTCCCATCAGTGGGCTGATTTAGCATCACACAGCCTTAATCCCAGAATTCTACTCCCTAGAGCCAACCAGCTCCAAAAAGCCCCACCTATGAGTACATGAGGCTTTGTGGGGAGACCTAGACACAGCCATGACAACTGAGCAAATAGTACAGAGGAATCTCACATCGTCTTTGTCTGGTTTCCCCTGATGGTTGTTTTACATTACTCTAGTACTGTATCAGACCAGGCAATTGGTGACACCTGCCTGTAATCCCAGAACTCAAGAGGCTGAGACAGGAAGATCATGAGTACCAGGCCAGCCTGGTCTGCACAGCAAAACTCTCTCAAAAAATAAAGAAAAGGCAGAAAATCGATGCGGATATAATGTGTGCAATGCTGTTTTCTAACACGCGTGTCTCCGTGTGTCCACCACCTAATCGAGAGGAGAACCACCTAACACCACTAAACTCTCTCATGGGCTGCTTCCCTTTTTACAGTCACATTCACCTCCTCTATCACTGTCCTAGTATGTTAACGTGTTTTGAATATGGGGCCTCACATGCTTGGCAACCGTTCTACTACTAAGTTATATCCTCAGACCCTACCCCTATAATATTGTCATTTTGGAAATGATATATAAATGGAGTCATACACAGGTATGACTTAAATTTTATTTATTTGTCTTTTTGAGACAGGGTTTCACTATGCAGTTCAGGGTTCAGGCTGGCCTTGAACTCACTTTGTAGCCCAGGCTGACCTCGAACCCACAGTGATCCTCCTGCCTCAGCCTCCCAAGTGCTGGGATTACAGGTGTGCATCACCATACCCGGCTCCTTTAAATTTTAAATTAATTCATTAAAATGAAATCGGATTAAAAATCCTATTTCTCAGTCCTCTCAACCATATATCTAAAGCTCAGTAGCCACATTTGGTGACAATCCTGCTGGACAGCACAGATACACGGTTGATTCCATCACTGCAGAAAGTTCTATTGGAAAGTGCTGCTTTAGGGACCAAGACCCATCCTATGGTCCTGATCCAATAGTAATTCATTGATCAAAATACCCAGGAATAAACCAGGCGTGGTGGCGCACGCCTTTAATCTCAGCACTCACGAGGCTGAGGTAGGAGGAGCATCGTGAGTTCGAGGCCAGCTTGGGCTACAATGTGAGTGCAAGGCCGGCCTGAGCTACATAGTGCAACCCTGCCTCAAAAAACTAGGGTTGGGAGTTTGGCTCAGTGGCTTAAGCACTTGCCTAGTAGGCGTGAGGCTGTGAGTTTGATCCCCAGTGCCACAAAAAACAAAACAAAACAAAAAAAGAAAACCAAAACCCAGGAGTGTTTGGGGAGGACCAAATGTGACCCAGGCTGAAAGGAACTCTTTTGCCAAACAAAAGGGAGCACACAGCTTAAAAAAAAAAATTACCCAGTGGAGTGACAAAATACATGTTCGGGAGTGTGGTACCTATCTACCTATACGCATAACAAGTGACTTGAAACAATCATCCCATTGCAAGCTCCCCTGCTCTCTGTGCGTGGAGAGTTGATTAGTGACTCAGAGCCCGGCGCGGGAAGCTTCAGGGAAAATGTTGAGCTGGCCATGGTGGCACAGACCTGTAATCCTGGAGGCCGAAGCAGGAAGATCACAAGTTTGAGCCCAGCCTGGACAACTTGGTGAGACACTGTCTCGAAATAAACAGAAATAAGAAAAGGGCTCAGTGCAGAGGACTTGGGTTCAGTCCCCTGCTGGGGAGGAGACAGCGGAGGGCCCTTGCCTGTCACTGGTGACTGTCGCCTCTGGAGCATCGGATGGAATCAGCCTTTCCCATCCACTGCAGTCGCCCTGACGGACCAGACAGTTCTTCGCTGTGCGGGGCCGGCTTGCATGCAATGCCCGGCTTCGTCCCAGGCCCGTCGCCAGCAGCGCGGGGAGCTCTCCTCTACCCTCAGCTCAGAACCACCTTTTCTGCAGATGCTGCCAAAGAGGTCAAATGCGCCCTAGAGGTCAAAAATGGAGCTGCCCTCGGGGCTGGGTCTGCAAACACGCCGGGCACCTTCATGGCTCTGAAATCTGCATGAAGATGCATTCGGGCTCAGAAGCATTTCCGCACCCGCCTCAGTTTCCTCGTCGGTAAAGAAGAAAGACGGAAGCCTATTTTACGCGGGGAAAAGCTGTCTTGAGAAGCCGTTGCTTTCAGAGCTCGGACTTGGAGCGTGCTGCCACCTGCTGGCAAGGGTGTGGAAGCGCACCCTCGGGTGACCGGCTGGGGCGGCTCAGCAGGGGGGCGGGGGGCGGGGCAGAGTTCTTACGAGGGGCCCAGCGCTGGAGAGCTGGCGCGGAGTCCTTCAGGTCCTTCTGCTGCTCAGAGGAAACCCCAAGGACAGTCCCGGTTTAACAGGGAGGCAAGCGGACTCTGCTTTTTCCTTTGTCTTTTTCTTTTGGGGGGGTGTGTGGATGGGATCCCGGAGCTCTCTGCTCCCGAGCTACACCCCAGCCCTTTCTACTCTTCGTGGATTACTGAAGTTGACTGTTTCGTTTGTTTCTTATCGTGCCGCAACACTGTTTCTTCACTGTGCAAAGACGACACCCGCAAAGGCAGCAGGTTGCAAAGTTAAGATAGCGTTGCTGGCCGTCCGGCAGCGTGCGACCATGGCTTCCTGCCACGCCCACTGATTTCCAAGAGGAAGATCATTCAGTACTTTGACCCAAATGCAGGAAGGGATGGACGCAAGTGGCGACACGACTCAATGGTATCCTTGAGTCACAGAATTTTAGAGCTAGCTTCCACCATGAATAATTTCATGAATTCTTTTTTATTCTTTATTAGTACATGTTTATAGTACAGAATATTTACATTCCTTGTGGGGAAGTGGTGCATGTACACAGCACAACACATCTTTTTTATTGTATTTATTTTTAGATTTTTTATTTTATTTTATTTATTTATTTTTTGTACCAGGAATAGAACTCAGGGCCTTGCACTTGCCAGGCAGGTGCTGTCGCTATATAAAAGACTTTTTTTTTTGTACTGGGAATCCAACTCACAACCTGGCACTTGCCAGGCAGGCACTGTTCCACTGAGCTATATCCCCGGGCTACAGCACATCTTTTTAAAAACTTTTTTTATTTTATTAGCACATGTTTGCAGTAATGAGAATTACAATCATCTTGGGGAGCGGGGTCTGCGTGCAGCTTATAGCTTGGTTCTTTGTTTTTAAATCCCCATCTCCTTCCCTTCCCCTTCCTCCCTCGTCCTCTAAATCCCCTATCCTGATTTTCATTCTGGTCGAGATGATTGATGTTAGCTCGTATTATGGCATCCAATGTTCACATTGAGGTGCCAGGTTCCTGTCCGTGGGGTAGCTTCATTCTACTTTCTTACCTTTATAACGCATCTTCATTCCTTTCGCTCATCCCTTTTTCCTTCCCTCCATCCATCTCTCAACTCCTTTTGTGACTCTGTCATAAAGAAGGACAGACTTGAGTCATTTGTAGGAAAATGAATGTGCCTCGAGACCATGATGACATACAAGCTTAAATATCATGTGATTTCTTTTTTTAATTGTTTAATTTAAAAGATAATAAAACCCAACAAAACAAAACAGAATAAACTGAATCAAGACAAAGCAGTGAAATTGGTATAGAACTTCAAAGTAGGATAATAGGAAAACAACAATGGTCACCATAGTATATCCTGTTATCTTCACAACAGTTGTCCATTCCACAAGATATAGCAAAATCAAACCAAAAACAAAACAGAATAAAACCAATCAGAACAGAATACTGAATAAAGCAAAAACAACTGGAACAAAACAGTGAGAACAATATGGGGTTTCAAAAATAAGATAGAAGGAAATCCCCCATAGTTGCTACATTGCATAGTGTTATCCTCTCTGTAGATGCACAGACTGCCAGCCCCAGGCCTGCAAAGTCAACCAAACAATACAAGCATTCAGTTGCTTTTTGTACCTCAGTTGCTATAACTCAGCTGTCCTCCGAACCAGCTGGTTGCTTGTGGGGGAACGGGAGTGGGGGCTGGTGATTCTCAGCCCGTGTGCCTGTAGGCTCATGGGAGGTGTTATCCGACATTTCTCGTCCTGGGCCCACCATGGCCTGCATGGCTTCACATGATTTCTTATATGAGAAACCCAAAGTATAATTAAAGAGCAACATTTCATGAATTCTTAATAGCAGAACATACAGTCTATCTTAAAGATCATAAGGTGTTAAAAAAAAAAAAGATGTGTATTGTGTTTATCTGCAGTCATTAGGAAACAAAGGGGCTTTCTCTCTCTCTCTCTCTCTTTTTTGCGGCACCAGGGATTGAACTCACAACCTTGTGCCTATAAGATAGGCGCTGAAGCCACTGAACCAAACTCCCAGCCCTAGTTTTTTGAGGAAGGGTTGCAGTATGTAATTCAGGTCGGCCTTTCGCTCGCGTTATAGTCCAAACCGGCCTCAAACTCACAACGCTCCTCCTACCTCAGCCTCCCTAGTGCTGGGATTAAAGGTGTGCCCAGCCCCTCTCTCTCTTTTGAGACAGGGTCTCTACCTCGTCCAGGCTGGCCTCGAACTCACGGCAATCCTCCTACTTCAGCCTTCTGAGTGCTGGGATTACAGGTGCGCACCACCACATCCGGGAATGAATTCATTTTCAAAATGAGATCTGTAGAGTTGGGCGTGTTGGTGCACACCTTTAATCCCAGCACTCAGGAGGCTGAGGCAGGAGGATCATTGTGAGTTTGAGACCAGTCTGGACTACAAAGTGAGTTCAAGGCCAGCCTGAACTGCATAGTGAGACCCTGTCTCAAAAGATAAGGCTGGGATTTAGCTCAGTGGTGTAAGCGCCTGCCTGGCAGGCACGAGGTGGTGAGTTCAATCCCTGGTACAAAAAACAAACAAACAAAAAAACCCAAAACAAAACAAAATGAGCTCTGTAGACAAATCCTGGATTTTCTGCAAATCCTCATTGCTTGGTTACTGCTCCTGGCAGAGGAGTCTGGCCTTCATTGGTGGTGCTCACGTTTTCCAGAGCTGTTTCACTCTCCTCCTAACTTGAGGTGGACGACAGCAAACACCTGTAACGGCATCCTGCGCTGATTCTCACGTTGCGATACTGTTTCCTGTTGGCCACCACTGCAGTTTCTCTGTCACTTTATGCCAGGCCTGCCGCAGGCAGGACAGGGCGCAGAGTTTGAGGGTGGCCAGGCTGCGGGATATGAGGGTCACCCCAGCTCAGACTGCAGCTTTCAGAGAGGGGGCAGCTGGGAGGGACTGGCCTGCACCTTTGTAGAGGGCACCCCAGGTCCCCCTCCCCGGGGTCTTGCCAGGGGCCTTGGTCACCTTGCGGCCCCTCACACAGCTCCTCTGGTCCTGCCTTGCTTGTATAGCTTTGTCCCTGCCGGGCTGTGCAGCCTCCTCCTTGCCCTCCTCCCCCTTCCCAGCGCTTTTTATTTTTGTTTTGAGATGAGGTGTCGCTAAATTGCCCAGGGCGAACTCAAACTTGCAATCCTCCTGCCTCAGCCTCCCGATTAGGATTACCAGTGTGCATCTCTGCATCTGGCTACATTTGAAATATTTCTTCACCAAAATTCATGTTGCAACTTAATTGCCATGATAGCAGTGTTAAAGAGGTGATTATGTCAGGAGTGGATTCATGCCAATGTAGCAGGAGTGACTTGCCTCCTTTGTTTCGTTTTGTTCTTTTGAAACAGGATCTCACTACACAGTCCAGATTAGCCACAAATTTGTGACCCTCCTGTCTCAGCCTCCCAAATACTGGGATCACAGGTGTGTGTCACCTCACCTGGCTTCTCTTGTGGGCTGTTTTGTCCCTTTCTGCCACGTGATGCCCACCACCTTGGGATGATGCCAGAGACTCTTCAGCCTCCAGAACTATGCACCAGTCAATTTCTGTTCCTTGTAAAATACCGACTCTGTGATATTCTGTTACAAGCAGTGCAAAATGCACAGATGTGGGTGCAGATACAAAATTCAGAATGGATTAAAGAAATTGGCACCAGCATGGGGAGCTGCTGAGAGCCCCACTCCCAGATTGCTTTGTGCCAGCACCCAAAGTCCAGCCTTCCTCTTGGCATCTGCTCTGGGACCCCGCAAAGAACTGAGAACAATGCAGGCCGCACCCCACCCCACCCCATGGGAGTTAACCCCTGACGCCAAGATCTGCTGAATCTTCCTCTTTCGGTTCTGGGTTCTAAGTCCGGATCTTCTTGAGCTCGTTTTTTTCCTTTCAGATGCTCGTGTGTCTTATGACCCATCTCTCCAGGAACCTCTGAGAACAAGTGACTTTTCCATAGACCTGGAAAATGGGTCTTGTCAACTTACCTAGATTTTATGTAATTTTTTCGGTAATAGGGCTGGAACCAGGACTTTGTACATGCTAGATAAATGCCCTACACCTGAGCCACACCCCCAACCCTTTTACTGGTTAATTTTAGATAGGATCCTTGCTAAATTGCCTAGGCTGGCCTCAAATTTGCAATCTTCCTGCCTCAGCCTTCCCAGGAGCCTGGATTCCAGGCACGTGTCACTGTGTCTGGCCTGTCTGCTTACCTTGTGAGGCTCCTGCTGCGGTTCTGCGGTCTGGGGCTCTCGAGGTCACGCTGAAGCTACGCCAGGTGGAAGGAAGCAAACCCCGTCTCTTCCTCTTTAGTTGTTTGAGGCACAGAACTGTGGAGTCCGTGTGTGTGTTGGGGAGCGTCTGCGTTTGGAGAGAAGGGGTGCAGCCCTTGATGAGGGGGACCTCGGCACAGCAAGGGGGAGACCGTGTTTCCCAGGGGCGAGGAGGAGCTGGGGAGTGGGGAGGAACACTGATAGAGGGGAATGAAACTCCCAACCTACTAAATGTCTGGGGCGAGTTCGTGTTCTCTAAAATCAAAGAAGGAATTTTAGGAACAAATGGAGGTTAAGAGCAGAATGTATTTATTGAAAGAAAGAAAGCTTTTGTCTGGGAGAGAGACAGAAGGGGTCCCAGGTGGGTTGCCAAAGACTCTGTCTTTTCTAGTGACTTTTGTAGAGTAAAACCACAAGGTGAAGTTGGTCCAAGATGGGGAAAAATGACAACTCCCAAGGCAGGTGGGCATGAGTTGGGACAGAACTATGGTCAACCAATAAGATTACGAGTGTAATTGCTCAGGTAAGATTGATTAAATTGGGATCAAATGGGGATGCGAGTCATGCAGCAAGCAGGCCTCAGTGGCCAGGTGGCTGTGGATTTGTCGTCTGCCTGGGGCAGAACGGACGTCCTTAGCTAGGTGCTGTGGTGCAAGCTTGTAGTCCTAGTTACTTGAAAGGCTGAGGCAAGAAGGTTGCTTGCACTGAGTGTTGGAGACCAGCCCAGGTAGCAGAGAGACCAGCCTGGGTAGTATACTGATACCGGATCTCTCTGTTTTTTCTTTCTTTTTGGTTTTTTGAGACAGGGTCTTGCTATGTAGCTCAGGCTGGCCTTAACTCACTATGTTGCCCAGGCTGCCTTGGAACTCATGGTGATCCTCCTGCCTCAGCCTCCAGAGTGCTGATACATGGTCTCTTCAAAACAAAACAAGACAAAACAACCTCTTCTCTAATAAGGACAGGGTGGGGCCAGCGAGGCAGCAAGCGGAGGAAGCCTGCAAGGAGTCAGAACTCCCAGGCAGTGGGGTCTCAGCCAGGACAGGCGCCTGGTCTGATGCCAGACCTTAGCCAGAAAGGTTTGGTGGCCTGTGTGGCTTCCAAGGTCCAGTGGATCAGGCTCCGCTCAGAGCTGCACCATAAATCACGCTGTTGGCTTCCCTGGTGTGGACGGCACTGCCATGAGCACGGCCGCTCCTGTCTGGCCGGACGCTGTGAGGATTCGGGGTCACTGTCCAGAGCCTGAGGCTGAGGTCTGCCTCCCTTCCGGGCACAGTTCTGTTCTCTGTGGCCCTGGGAAGGGCCGGGCCCAGCCCCCACAGGCTGTAGGCTGCCTCGGCCACCCAGCTGCAGGAGTCCCAGCTGCCCCGGGGTGGAGAGCCACTTCCGGTCAGCCACCTGCATCTCCACCTCTGGCAGGTGTCCATGCTTGGCAGAGGGCACAGGCGTCTCTGCAGCCAGTTGATGCCCCTCTAAAGATGGTGAAAGAAGAAACATAGCCCCTGCCTGCGGCTCGTCAGGACCCAAGGCTTCAGGGTGTACACGTGCCTTGGCCCGTGCTTGTGCAGTGTGCGAACTGCACATCCGTCCACGGCAGGCTGGGGCAGACAGGGCCCGAAAGCCAGCATGCCTGAGCGGTGATACCAGGTTGGCACAAGACACTGGGCTATTTTAACTCCCTCTAACCTTGTCCAGATTTTAGATAATAAACAAAGTCATGTCTGATACAGAAGCCACGGGTGCCAGAACTGGGGGACTACTTCAAGTCCCGGCCCCTTGCACAATGAATGCAAGTCAAGGGCAGGAGGCAGGTTCACACCGGGGCAGTCCGCTGGCGTCTCTTCCCTGCTGTGTTCTGGGGAAGGGCTAGGGAGCAGGATAGGGTCCTGGTTGAAGTTTCCCCATTTCCGGTTCATCCAGAGCATGCTGCCCAAAGGAGAAACCCCCTTCCCAGCTCGGAGGTGTCGGGCAGGCTGGGCAATTCTGCCCGCCACACCCACACCCCGCTGTGAGACCATCCGGGTTCCACCACGGCCTGGCCCAAGGCCTGGGTTTGCGGTCTTTTACAGAATGTCTGTGCTTGCTCCAAATCAGTCGATGTTAATCAGCAAGGGCTTCTGCCTTGCTTCATGATGCTTAAATTTAACACATTTACCACATTATTTAAAAGTTGGAAAATAGAACCAAAACAAAGAAACAAAACAAAAACCCAGTCACGTAACACCTTGCTATGGCTTAGTCCACTCAGGCTGCTCCTACGAAATGTCAGAGACTGGGAGGCTCCTAAGCAGCAGAAATATATTGTTCACAGTTCTGGGGGCTGGAAGTCCAAGGTCAAACTGCCCCAGTTTGGGCATCTGGAGAGGCCCTGTCACAGTTTCTTTTATCTCGTTGCTGAGACAGAATACCCAACACCCAAAATGAAGGAAGGAAAGATTCATTTAGCTCATAGTTTGTGGAGGTTTCAGTCCATAACCAGCTGGTTCCAAGGCAGGGTGGCATGGTACCAGGGCAACACTTCAAGGCAGCAGCCAGAGCAAAAGGGGGCAGAGCAAGCCTCTCCTCCTCCTTTATATTGTACACAGACCACCACCACCACCATCACCCTGCCCCCCAGGGCAGATACAGCACTCAGAAATTCTCTGTCCTCTCCTCTTGCACAGGCTGAGGGTATTTACTAAGAACCCTGGCTCCCTGCTGAGTCTCTTAGTTGAACTTCTAAACTGCTCTAATTGACACAATGCATCAACTATAACAGACCCTGATCTCTGGCAGCTGTGGGTGGGGCTTTCTACCTTTCTCAGGTGGCAGCAGGGGCCAGTTGGCTCTCAGGGTCCCTTCTGCAGGCACTGACCCCTTTCTCGAGGGTGCTGGCCTCAGCGGCCCCATCTCGCAGGGGATTTGCTTCCCAAGGCCATTACCTTAGAGGCTAGGATTGCAAACAGGAGTTTTGGGTCTGGGGTCGGGGGGACACAGATACTGAAACCATGGTACCATTCTCACCTTTTATGGAAGTCTGTCAAGATCCAAGTCCTGTTGCTGTTATAACAAACTCCCGCCGGGTTATATTGCCTTAAAACAGCTCGCATTTGTGTTTACAGTTCCGGAGGTCAGAAGCCCGATCTCTCCCTCCGGGGTCGCCAGGGCAGCTCCTCCTGCCGGCTTTCAGGGGAGGCCCGTCGCTTTGTCTTTCCAGGGTCTGGAGGCTGCCTGCATGCCTGGCTCACGGCCCTTTCTTCCGTCTTCAAAGCCAGCGTCTAGCATCTTCCAGTCTTTCTCTGTCTCTTTCCTCTGACTGCTGCTTCTATGGTTACATCCCTTCTCGCAACTCCCACCCTCTTCTGAGGACCCCTTGTCATTGCTGTCTCACTACACTGCCCAGCCCAGTGGTGGGGAACCTGTGGCACTGGAACCAAGTCGCCCCAGATCGCCCCGGCAGCTAAGCGCAGGATATTCCGGTTTAATTGCAGTGTGGACACTCTGTGATAGACAAGTGGGTTTGGGGTGCAGTTTGGGTGCTTGGTCTCTAAAAGCTTTGCCAGCCCTGGCCTGCACTGACCCCGCTCTCCTTTTCCTGCCTCAGTCCCCCAAGAAGCTGGGACTATAGGTGTGCCACCTCGTCTGGCTCTTCCCAGGACCCTTGTGATTACTTCGGGTCATCTGAATAATCCAGGATAATCTCCCCATGTCAGAATCCTCGACATCTGCACTATCGCACTTACATGTGGAATCTGAAATAGCCATGCTTTCCAGCGTGCGGTCAGCCTGGACAACTCGGCAAGACCCAGTCTCAGAATTAAAATGACTGGGGATGGTAGCTCAGTGGTAGAGGCCCAAAGTTCAACCCCCAGCATCACAGAAATTAATGAATTAAAAATAGCCACACTCTCTGAACTGAGTCCTGCTTCCTCGGGGGCCACCTCTGCTCCCCCACATGTTCGGGCTCCTGCACCGGAGCCTCCATTACCTCTTCCCGCTCCATCTCTGTCGAGGGCTCCATTCACCTCCACACTTTCACCTGATTTCCTGTTGTATATATTGTCTTTGTTGACAATAAATTTTTTTTTTATTAAGAGAAAAAAAAATAGCCACACTCGTATAAGCAGAGAATAGGATAGGGATTTCCAGGGGCTGGGGGAGAGGGAAAATGGGGAGATGATGGTTAAAAGGTACAAAGTTTCAGTTACACAAGATATGTAAGTTCTGGGGATCTACTCTGTGGCATAAAGCCTATAGCTAAAAATACTTAAAATAACTCAGAGGGTAGATTTTAAGTGTTCTTACCAAAAAAGTGGGAGGGAGGAAGGAAGGGAGAAAGAAAAAGGAAGAAAGGTTAAGTCTGGGAGAAAATTTTGGGAAGTGATGGGTGTCAGCTGGTGATGGTTTCGTGAGTGTTTATCTGCAAAATTACTGAGATATATATAGTAAATCTGCCAATCATACCGTGCTAAGTTTTTTTTTTTTTTTTTTTGGTACTGGGGATCAAACTCACAACCTTGCACCTGCCAGGCAGGCGTTTATGCCACTGAGCTAAATCCCCAGCCCAAGCTAAAAATTTTTTTAATAAAAAGATCCCTCTGGGTGTGGTGGTACATGCCTGTAATCCCAGCACTCGCGAGGCCGAGGCAGGAGAATCGATTCAAATTCGAGACCAGCCTGGGCTACAAAGTGAACTCAAGGTCAGCCTGAATTGCATAGTGAGACCCTGTCTCAAAAACACAAAACAAGACAAAAAAATCCTTACTATAATCATAAATGTCAAGTTCCTTTTGACAGGTAAAGAAATATGCTCACACAGTGGACATGGTGGCAGGGGGAGGGTGTTGTTCTGCCTGCCTGTCTGACTGTAGTGTTTGATATCGTGGGGGCCTGGCGCTGGACGGACCACAGCCCTCCATCAGCACCGTAACCGGAAGTCTGCCCACAGGAAGTCTGCGGGAGTCGTTCTTCCAGGCTGCAAACGCTCCTTCCAGGGCATGGGCTTCTGGTCCTCAGGCTGCTGGACTGCGTGCGGCTTTGCTCACCACTTCCTGCAGCTGGCCTCTCCGAGCGCAGGATTAGTGACTTAGCCTGGCTTCCCAGCAGCAGGTCAGAGGGAGGAAGAGGTTTATGATTCTCCAGAGGGCGGTATCCGCTGACACACTGCTCCTGAGGAACTTCACTGGCTGCCTTGAAAAAATTACAGCAATTCTCTTCTTATCATAAAGGTATTATGTTCTCCTTAAAGCATATTATGAAAATATAAAAAGTGCTACAAGGGGGAATCACTTATACAATTTTAAATGAAAATGGAACATAGTTGCCTTGTAAATACTGAATGTATCTTTCCAATAATTGTTTTGTATATATGTAGATACATTCTTAAAAAACACAACCTGGGATGTTCTGAAACTGTTTTAGATCTAACACATCCCATTATTTTAGGTATACAGGAGAAACTTATTTTATTTTATTTTATTTTTTGCCTTTTTGATACAGGGTCTCACTATGCAGTTCAAGCTGGCCTTGGGCTCACTTTGTAGCCCAGGCTGGTCTCAAACTCTCAATGATTCTCCTGCCTCAGCCTCCCCAGTGCTGGGATTACACATGTGTGCCACCACACCCGGTTTAAAAGAAACTTTTTTGTTGTGCTTATATCAGGGTGGTTTCACCCTGCTTTCCAAATTGTTTGACTTTGTCCATGTCATTCACAACCTGGAGTCATTTCCTTGCAATGGGTGTCTGGGCCCAGGGCGGGGACCACAAACCAGACCCATCCTGCCAGACTGCAGTGGGACAAGTTCACTGGGAAATGGTGAAAGAAAGTGGGTAGAGGGAAGGAGGAAAAAAAGAACTGAAATGTGTTATGCACATGTGCCAATTCCCTACAGTGAATGGAATCACTATGGACTGCAAACGTGTAATAAATGCAAAAATTAAAAAAAAAGAAAAAATTAGAGAGATTGTATCATGACAATAGAACTTTTTTTTTGGTGGTGGTACTGGGGATTGACTGCAGGGCCTTGTGTACCCTAAGCAAGTGTGCTCCTGAGATGTACCCCTAGGCTGATGATTCAGTTTCATAAGCCTAATAATTGGGTCTGGTTTCAAGCAAATGTTTACATCTTTAAAATGTAATTTATGGCCCTGCCTGGTGGCACACACCTGTAATCCCAGCACTTGGGAGGCTGAGGCAGGAGGATCATTGCAAGTTTGAGACCAGCTTGGGCTACAAAGTGAGTTCAAGGTCAGCCTGAACTGCATAGCAAAACCCTGTCTCAAAAAGACAAAAAAAAAAAAAAAAAAAAAAAAAAAAAAAAAAAGTAATTTATGGAGGCTAGAGAGGTAGCTTAGTGGTTGAGAGCTTGCCTAGCATGTGCAAGGGCCTGGGTTCAATCCCCAGCACCCCCAAAGTAATTTTCATAAACTTTTGTCTTCCATTTGTACCTTCAAGCTCTGCTCCTTGGCAGAGGCTGTCTGAGAAGCCACAGCAAGGTCCAGGCACATCTAGCCCCGGGAACAGAAGGGTGTTTAGACCTTCGACATCAGGACAGTGGTTGACTGCCTCCCGCCTTAGCAAATAGCTACAGCAGAAGCCCGATGCCTGTCAGGTAAGAAAGAACTTCCCTAAAATGAAATACTCTTACACTGGTAAGCCATTCCAATATTCACATTAAAATCTCACCTTCCCTGGATGTTGCACATTGTTCTGTTTGAAGGGCGGGGGACCAGGTGAGGACCAGTCTAAACTGGATTTGGTAAGAAAGGAATTTATTGGCCGGAAGAGCTGGCAACCGCAGGGCTCAGACAAGGCTGGAGCCAGGAGTGCACTATCCGCACAGCCGGAGTTCTGCCCGTCTTGAGGCCTGGTTTTCTTGGCGGGGAGGTTCATCCCAGCAGCCCAGGGACCTCACCTGTCTCCCTGTTTCCTTTCTGTCTCTAGGGCAGTGCAGGGCTCTGGCTGTCCAGGCAGGCCACACGGCCCCTGGTCCTGAAATCGTCTGTCAAAGGTACGGGCTGAGGGCGCATTTCCCCCTAAGAAAACTGCATTTGCGGCTGACGTGTTCCCACAAACCTCCTCCTCCCACCCCTGGGACTCGGGGGTCCTCCTCAGGGCCTCCCTGGCTGGCGCTGGGCTAAGCTCGAGCTGCCTTCCGGGGTGGTGCAGGGAGACCCGAGCTCAGGAAACAGGACCCAAAGCCACTCTCTCTAGGGGAGAGGGTGAGGCAGCAGTGCCTTCTCTGGGCACCCAGAGTACCCCTTCGGCCTCACTCTCACCCACCCTGGGTTCTTAGTTGTTCAAATTTGCAAGGGAGGACGGGATTGGCCGGCCTGAGTCAGGTGCTTACTCTGCTGCCCAATCAGTTGTGGCAGACAGTGCAGCGGGCGCCGAAGGACAGGCGGGGGGGGGGGCGCGGGAGGGATGTGGTATAAAAGGCTGCTTTGCTCGGAACCACAGCTGGTGGGGCGGGCAGCAGTCGCGTGTAGGTGACCCCTCGGGACTCGCAGGTCCCCTCCTGATCCCAGCTGATTTTCTTCACTGTTTATTGAATGTTCGTTCTTCACCGGTCCCATTTTAAACACCCACCACAGTTCTGTGGTGGAATCTTCTTGCCCGGGGTCCCACGGCCAGCAAGGGGCTCAGAGGGACCGAGCCTTCCAGAGCGGAGGCCGGCACAGCTCTCTCCAGGCTGAGGGTCCTGAAGGGGCTCGGGGTGGTGCTGAAAGGAGGGGAGGACCTTGGACATTTATTCCCAGCCTCACGACTGGCCCTTGCTGGCCTAGGGACCCGTGTGAGGTTCCCGGGTTCCGTCGTCCCTCACTGCCCTTGCGGCGGACAGCGTCTTTCCCTGCTGGCCAGTCTCTGGGGGTGGCCTGGCCCCATCAGGTGGGGAGACCCGTCAGAGGTGGGGCAACCCCCGAGCTTGGGAGAGGCCCGTCGTTGTCTCCCCTCTGCTGCCCACGATCCGTGCGTGTGTGCGCTGAGGATCGACTCCTAGCCTGGCACATGCTACACAAGAACTACACCCCTCAGCCCTCTCTATACCTTTTGAGCCAGGGTCTCCCCAAGATGAGCAGATTGGACTTGAACTTGCGATGCTCCTGCCCGAGTCCCCCGGATTGCTAGGGTAACAGGCGTGCGGCTCCCTTCTCGACTTCAAAGGGCATTCTTCACACTCTCAGCTGTGCGCACACTCCCCTACCCACGGGGCCCAAGGCGTCCCCTAGGCAACGCCCGCCCCCTCGGATCGCTTCTCTGCTTTCTCAGCACCCGGGCCGCACCGCACCGGCTCTAACTGGCGCGGCCGCTTTCCAAGTTACTCTACTTCGCGTCCAGCAGCCCGGCTGCCTCGGGGGACAGGGTCGCCACTGCCTCGCCCCAGCCCGCTGTGCCCCGACTCTGTTCGCCGGCGCCCCCTCCGCGTGTGCGGAGCACCTCGAGCCTTCAGTACGTCCGTGGGTCCATCCGCCACGAACCCGTTCATTCTGCAAGCCTGCTCGGGTGGGCCTGGCGCTGGACGCGGGGACCCTGTTTCGACCGCGACCGTGCACCCCACGCACAGCACCTGAGTCCCGCGGGCGGCGGGGCCTGGCCTGCCGGGCTCCCGGAGATGCGCCTCGCGGGGGTATCGCGAAAACTCATTTTGCTTCTTTTACTTTATTTACAAACGCCCGGAGAGCGGCTGCTAGCAGCGTCGCCGGGGAGATGCGCACGGTGCTGGTTTGCAGCTCGGTCGCAGCGCGGGCTCTGCGCACGGGGAAGGGAACTCGCTTGGGACCCTGGGGCCGCAGCCTTGCGGGCTCCGGCTCGCCGCGTGACCTCGGGAAGGGGTGTCCCCGCTCCCCTGCGCCCGGTCCCGGGGAAGATCCTACGGGGACCCGCCGTGCCTGGCCGCACGCAGACCCCACGAGCGCCCGGAGGGCGGCGGCAACTGCGGCCCGAGCGGGCAGGGACCCGGGGCGGGCTGGGCGGAGCGCGGCGGCGGGCGCAGGGCGAGGGCGGGCCCGCGCCGCCGCTGTCCGTGCGCCCCGCCCCGGCCCCGCCTCGCGCCCCGCCCGGCCCGGCCGCCGCTCTCCGCGCTCCGCTCCCCGCGCCGCACCCGCGCTGCCGCCGCCACCGCCACCGCCGCCGAGGTAGGCACCGCGCCGCCGGCCTGGCCGGGGCTCGGGAGGGAGGCCGTGGGGCGGGCCCAGCGCGGACCCCGGGCTCGTGCAGGCGCGGAGAGCGGGGCGGCGCGCGGGCCTGGCCGGTGGGCGCGGGCGCGCGAGCGCGAGCCCCGGGTCCGCAGGGCCTGCTGCGGGCGGGCGGCGGGCGGCGGCCGGGGCGGGGGCGGGGGCGGGAGGGCGCGCACCGCTGCTTGCAGCGCGGCCGCGGGCCTAGGTGACCTTCCCAGGCGGCGCGCTCCGGCGCGGAGCCTGTCAGTGACGGTCCGGCCAGGCCCGCTGGGGACCCCTGCCCGCCCACGCGCGCCGGGCCGCCTCCGCAGGGATGAGCTCCCGGGACGCCCTGGCCCCGAGCCCCCGGCCGAGCCCTGCTCGGGGACGCTGGCGCCCGGCGCCTCCCGCGGTGCCAGCGCCCTTCCAGGAGCAGCGGCGGCCCAGAGTGCACTTCGGCCGCAGGGCCCGGGACTTGCGCGCGGCTGGAGGTTTGGCCTCAGCAAGGGAGTCTACGGGAGAGCATGCGGCCTACCCTGACTTGGGAGGCTTCTCAGTCCAGCGGTTCATTCATTCGCCAAGTGTGGCTACGTTCAGGAAACTGGCTGTGAGCCCGACAGCAGACTCGAGGCCCACGGCCCTAGAGATTTGTCCAAGGTCACACAGCTAGGAAGATACCGAACTTCAGTTTTTCTCATCTGCAGGATGGGAGCAATTAATTCGTTGGGCTTCGGGAAAGAATACAGAGCTGATTAACCTGGAGATTTCCAAATCGCGCCTGGCCCACACAAGGCCGCCTTGGAAACCGTGACACTTACCCTTGAGGCTTTGGGGAGGCTCAGCTTTGCTCCACGTGGTGTTCCGGAAGGAATTCCGTCAATGTAGTCTCTGCTAGTTTAAACGTTATTGCCATACGAGGAAAACGCGATTGTATACTTTCAGGGTAATTGTAACTTTGACGTTAACTCATGGAAAGGCTTGCGGGTTTACACATTGACAGACTGGAGGAGAAAGTTCGCGGGTGCAGACCTTGACTGTGGGAGCGGGCGGGCTTGTCCCGGGCCCCCTGGCTCCACAGCTCCCCACCGGCGCCCTCCTCCAGAGCCGGAGGGAAAGGGCTTCCTTCGCCTTCGCCCAGTGCTCTCTATTGCTGGCAGTGCTGGGGCCGAGTGCCAGGGCCTGCCTTCTTTCTCTGCACCCCCACTTTGGACTGGCTGACCTCAGGCAGTCAGCGTTACCCTCCTTGTCCGGAATGGTGCTCCTTTCCCACAGTAGGCTCTTCAGAGGGGTCTTGTATTGAGAGTGGGTTCGTTTTACTTTTCTCGTCCATGACACATAGCCGGTGCACTTTAAGTATTTGTAGAATTACTGATCTGGGTGCAGTGGCACACAGCTGTGATACAGCGCTTGGGAGGCTGAGACAGGAGGATCCCGAGCTCAGATCTATCCTGGGATTTAAGACCCTGTGTAAAAAGTAAGAAAAGCTGGGGATATAACTCAATGGGGATATAGCGCAGTGTGAAGGCTCTGGGTTTGGTCCCCAGTACTGCAGGGGAAATATTATTTTTGGAATTATTAAATGGGCACGCAGTATGTAGGTGCAGCAGGCCCAGACTACAGTGTCTAGGTCCTGGATATCCATTTGAGACCCCTCACTTCTAGAAACAGCCTTGCCTGCTGCAGAGAGCCGCCAGTGTTTAAAGGACCATAGTGACAGGGACAGCCTTAGAGCAGGGACAGGCAGACTGTTTTCTGACTTGAGCTAATTGCCTTGCACACATCTTTGGTCTATGACCGAGAGTCCCACAGGAAACCTGTCGAACTGGTGTTCCTGGGCTTGACACTAGGTGACGTGGGTGAGTGGGACTCTGCCCGAAGCCTTTCCTCTCTGATGGGCTTGTGGTGTGAACAAGGCATCTTAGCAAGGAGGTGCAACTTGGGCACTGACAGCCTCTTGGCCTCACTAGAATTTGCCAGTGTGCTCCCCTTGGTGGTAGTAATGGAGTTACTGAGGGCTGCCCAAGCCAGGAGGCAGACCCTCGGGCTGTGGATAGGATCTGCAGTGGGTGGTACTGGGCTCCCCCAGACCGAGGTGACCAGTGCAGTCCTCATCTGGGCCTCGTGCATTCTCCCACTTTCCTGCTTACTCATGGGGGGTCAAGGTGAGGGGAAATCGAGGCTGTTTACCCACACGTGGGTCAGAAAGAGACCTAAAGAACAGCCTGAGCTCACAACGCTGGTGCTGCAGATTCTAGTACCACTTAAGTCACCAGCTTCTGCCTCAGTTTCTCTGCTATACAAATGCGATTGTTGTCATCATAGTTATTTATTGAGAGCCTGCTTGGCACCTCCTGGGGGCTCCATGTGTATTCTGTGGCCTCGAATCTGATGCCCTTGAGAGCTCCGTAGATGGGTTCTGCTTCCATTTCACTGGTCGGAGGCTTGGTCCCTGGTGAGGTGACCCTCTGCGGTCGCACAGCTGGGTGGGGTGGCGCGTTGGGACCAGTGCTGTGCTTTCCAGCTACGCTTGGCAACCGCTGGGAGGAGCTGATAGGTTTCTGTGCCTTTCGCAGTATAGAAATTGCTCTTTGGATGGGAGATGTTTTTCTGTCCCACTGAGCGGCATGAGCTGGATGTAGGCCAGTGAGCCTGGACTGTGGTCAGCAGGGCCACCCCTGTTTGGGGCAAGGGCAGTGGTGCGGTGTGCATCGGAAGGGGCAGTCTTTCCTGGGATGAGGTGGGGGGCACTCTCGTAGGACCTGGCCAGGCCTCATTACGGACAGGGCTGATTCTGGACCCTGCTGCTCAGGGTGACCTCTTGGCAACTTGCTCGGCAGCCGTGGGTATAGTAAGAACTACCATGTGCAAAATGAAAACCCGTCAGGAAGCACTGGCTGTGTTCGTTGTTGGCCCCTGTGTACCAGCCGTGGTATTGAGTGCATTATATTAATGAACCCGTAACAGTCTTTGAGGCCTGGTGCTCTTTCCCCACATTAGAGCGGAGGGAAAATGAGGTCCAGAGAGGCTGTAACTTGCCCAGGGTCACACACCTCGAAAGGGGTAGAGGAGATTTGGGACTCGGTCTCCTTGACTGCTGAGGCCACAGCGGGTGGTGGTGTCCGTGTTACCCCAGTGGGCCAAACCAGGCAGTGAGGGTCCAGTATACTTGAATCACCCGAGATCAGGCCGGTGCCCTGGCTGTGCCTGGATCTAGACCCTGGTGCGCTGGCTGCCAGCCTGGCGCTTCTTCCCGGACCCATAGGCGGGTGGGCAAGGCTGCCCCGAGTCAGCTACATTCTCCTGAGTCATGTAGGAGGCGGTGCTGTGGTGGGGTGGCCCAGCTTCCAGGGTGTTTTAAAATAGAAGCAGCACCTGGAAAGCCGGGCTGCCCCTGTGAGACGGTAGCGGAGAGGGGAGGGGAGGGCAGCTGCGCTGCCGTCACAGACCTGCTACTCCAGCACAAGGCAGTGGTCTGCCAGCACTGGGAACTGGGGTCTGTTCCCTGGCTGTCTCTTCCCCGGGGGAAGTGCCTCTGTGTGTGCACGTGTGCCGGTGTGTGTGCACGTGTACTGGTGTGTGTGCACGTGTGCCGGTGTGTGTGCAGGCCTCCAGAGTGCTTGCCCTTCCGGGGTGGCTTTCAGAGTGGGGCTTGCCTCCTGCTGGAAAGTTGCTTTTCCTGGTCCCCAGGGTTGGGGCAGGTGCTTTTGCATGGTCCCACGGCCATCCTGTAGGCTGGCCCCCTTATGCCTTTGCAGACCACTCGAAATGGCATTGGAGAAATAGCAGAGCTGAAGGATTTCCCACAGTTCTCTTCCTGAGAGGACTCCTGGGCTGGCGAGGAGGATGGTGGTGGTTCTGATTGCCGTGTTGGCCTTGCAGGCAGCAGGCGCACACTTTCACGTAATCCCACAGAGTTTATGAGGGGTCATTCGAAAAAATGTGGGTAGGGTGTAGGGCGCCTGACACGGGATGTGACCTTGGGTCACAGGAGGTGGTGGAGGGGAGAGGGGACACTTAGGGCAACTGAGAGAGCCAGAGCTTGGGAGGAGGGTCCCTGAGAGAGGTTGTGGCCTTGGGAAGAGGGAAGTAGTTGCTGCTCAGCAGGGAGGGGCTCTGGGGTACAAGCACCCTAACCTGTGTTATCCCAGAATTTCCATCTTCTGTGACTGCCTTCCATTGGCTGGATCCAGCCTTAGGTCCACGGATGGTGAACAGTGCATAGTAGGATGGGGGTACATCCAGGAGGGGCAAAGAGTGTCCAGGGTAGTGGATTGTGGGTACCACAGATAGCCAGTGAAGTGGTCTTCCTGTGCCAGACATTTCTAAGCATTCCACCTATTTTACTTGCTTATTCCTTGTGACCGTTTCCTTCGAGAGGACTTTTTTTTTTTTGAGGCAGGGTCTCTCTGTGCGCTTCAGGCTGGCCTTGAACTCACTTTGTAGCCCAGGCTGGTTTTGAACTCAATGATCCTCCTGTCTCAGCCTCCCAAGTGCTGGGATTCCAGGAGTGTGCCACCACACCTGGCTAGAGAGGGCATTTTTGTTAGCCCAGTTTTTTTTTTTTTTTTTGTACTGGGAATCGAACTCAGGACCTTGCTCTTGCCAGGCAGGTGCTCACGCCACTGAGCTATATTCCCCAGCCCTAGTCCCATTTTATAGTTGAGCAAAATGAGGTCCTGTGAATGGAAGTGGATTGTCCAAGGTTGCACAGCTGGTCAGTTTAGTGAAGGGATCATTCGCCAAAATGTGGACAGAGTGTGGGGTTCCCATTAATGCCTACGGTGTCCTCCTCTGGACTCTCGGGCTTAGTCTTTGCATAGCACTGTGTCCTGTAGTCACCTGGCTGGGCTGGAAATGCCGCACAGGATGGCCCTGGTCTTTGGGCCCTAGCCCTGCCATCCCTTTGCCTTTGGAGGCAGAGCCCCCACTCCCAGGGTGCTATCTGTGTTCAAGAGGCTTCCAGCCGTTCTTGGGTGAACCTTGTGGCCCCATAGCCATGCAGCTCCCTGGATCAACCATTGCAGTGGTCGCCGGCTCCCTGAAGGCACCGAGGGCCCCTGCCTGGGTCCCCCTGCAGGAGCCCGTGTCGTCAGGGGCTGTCTGGCGGTGCTCGGTACTGCGAGGGAGCCCGCTTTCTCAGCATCCACCTGTGGGCAGCAGAGGCCGAGGTGGCAGGAGTGCTGTGTGCTCACCTTGGGGCTCCCAGCTCTGGTCACTCCCCCCCCGCCCCGGGAGGGTGGCCGTGCCATTGGAGGTCACCTGGGGTGAAGTGTGCCCACGCAGGCCTGTCTGGTGACACTGCCAGCAGTTCGAATCCGTTCTTGGAACCGCGTGGACACCGATTGTGTAGCTTTTTCTTCTGACGTCTACTTGCAGCAACTAATGGGGGCGTGGTTGGTGTTTACAGTTTTCTGTTGTTAGAAAAATCATCAGTCCACACAAACAGCTTAAATAAGGGAGCAGAATAAACACTGAAAATCTTACCTGAGCTTTGCACTTTCCCCAAGCCTTCTTTTTCCAGAAGTCGCTTCAAGATGGCTCGCGCTTCCCACCTACTATCCTATCCATTCCCAGATTCCTGGGTGTATCCAGTTGTGTATGTAAAAAGGTTTTCTCTCCGTGACAGAATGCACATTTTTTTGGTGACTTGCCTTTTTTTATTCAGTGGTATCATAGATAGCTTTCAATTCTCCCACATGTAAATCCGCCTCATTATTTTTAATTCCTCCTAGTACTCCTTGGTTTGCAAATGCCTTAACTTTTGTTTATTCATTCCCCTACTGCTTCTGGGTTTTGTGTTATAAATAACACAGCAGTGAGCATCCTCAGGTACTTATCTCTGAACCTGGGGTGCTCCTGTGGGTTCAGGCTGCCCCTGGGGTTAATGCTGGCTCAGCTGCCCAGCAGTTGGTCTCCAAAAATGGTTCACACTTGGTGAGAACAGGAGTGACTGTCTCCCTCTTTCTCTGATGTTGGTTATTGTCACTTACAGTTTTGCTCCTCTGCTGGCCAAGTGAACTTCTTCCTGGTGGTGCAGTCTTAGCTTGAGTTCAGCTCCCCGTAGGCCCTAGTGGGGTAGACATGAGGGCGCCCATGTAAGGCGCTGCTTTGGGAGTCTCTTCCTCCACAGCTGCCTTGGACTAGAGAGCTATTTCATAGTTACGCTGTAGTTACTTAGTTTCTACTTTCAGATACAAAGTTTCCACTCCTCTCTAACAGTCCATAATACTTTTTATTTTTTGAGATGGGAGTCTTACTTCTGTCCAGGGCTGGTCTGGATCTCATGGGCTTAAGTGATCCTCCTGCCTTAGTTTCCCTAGTAACTGGAACTACAGTCCTATAGTACTGAAGCCAACTTACACTATTGCTTTGATGTTCACTGCCTTCACTCATGAAATGTATGTTAATGTTGAGTACCTGCCCCGCACCAGGACTTGCCACCTTTATACACATCATTTTTTTCCATATTTTGAATAGGTTTATGCATGACAGCTTCTGAAGTGCTTTCAAAAGGGTGTGGTTTGGGGGTGTGTGTGGGGGGATGAGGGCACAGCGAGCAGTGCAGCTGTCACCGCCACGCAGCTGATGAGTGGGGGTGGGGGTAGGGGTGGGGGTGGTCTGCCCCTCCCTCCCCCGCCCCCCCTGCCAGGATAGAGGTTATGTAAGAGTGCGCGCTATCCTTCCCCTCTGGGCTTCTCGTATGGCTGGATTTACATTCCTGCCCTGGAGTGGAGCTTGCACAATTTGCTCAAGGTCAGCCAGGGAAGGGTTGGGTAGGTAGGCTGGCAGGCTGCGGAGGGGAACCAGGGACTCCTCCTGTCCCTTGGTGTGACTCGCTGGTCCTTCCCAAAGTCACAGTGACTGCGGCAGGTCTGTTCCACCTGACCCTGCCTGTCGCTCACATGAAGTCCCCAGGCTCTTCCCCAGAGTCATCCCCCAGGCCGACGGCTGTGGTCCTGTCTTCCGCAGGCCGCCTTCTGGTTCACGCTGGGCAGTGCTGGCTGCCTGGCCCTTGTCGGACTGCCCTGTTTCCTGCCCGTCGCTAGGGCTTGGGCTCCCGAAGGCCGGTGGGGTGGAGCCGCAGAGACTGCTAGCTGCACGCAGGTCACCGGGCGTACCGTGAGCCTCTGGGAGCAGATCTGGGTGGAAGGGCTGGGAGGGGCCAGGGCCAGGGGCGGGCTAGGTCTCCAAGTCAGCTCGCTGCAGGGTGAAGCTGTCTGTCCTTCCCTTCTGTCCTGGCTTCAGAAAACACGATTCCCACCCCCATTTTCACCCTAATGCTGTTCCTGAGAACTATTTTTTGTGTGCTGTTGGATTTTGAAGAAGGCTGAGCTTCTCAGGGAGGGCAGAGCCCAGTGTCTCCGGCCTTCGCTTAATCCTGTCACATGGATGCAGCCCCCGGGGGGCGTGGCGTGGGTGCGTGGGTGCGTGGGAGCGTGGGAGCTGCCTGGGCAGTGACGGCTGCATAGCACCTGGGCCTCTGGTGAGCAGCAAGCCACTGTCGTCCTGCTCTCCTCGGTGCTGGCGCCCAGTCCTAGGCCAGTCCAACTCTGTCCATCCAGGGTGCAGCGCTGCACGTGCTGCACGTGCTGTGGTGGGGAGCAGCTGCCCCGGCGGGCGGTGGTCATGCTGCTGTCCGTGTGTAGGGAGCTGCAGCAGGGAAGTGACACACATGAATGAGCGCTGGCACCCAGAGTGGCCGACCGGAAGTGTCCGCACGCAGGACCCTTTCATGGGCTGTCAGGGTCACGTCTGTCCAGCTGGTACCAGATAGCTGAGGGGTGATGGAGCTTCCTGAAGGGGATGCATGGTCGGAAAGCCCAGCCTTCTCTGAGCGCCTTCAAGGCTGCTCTTCTGAGCTCTGCCACCCTGCGTGTCTGCCTCTCTGGTCCTTGGCGAGTAATCTTCTTAGTGTCCTCGCGCTGTAGCTGATTTGCTTTGGATGGTGTGGTTTTTGTTTTTTTTGACAGGTGGCTTGCCTGTTGGGTTTTGAGGATTAGGGGTGAGAAAGGGTATTTGGGCAACATTAAATGATGAGTGTTCTGCTTTCTCCCGGAGGGAGGGACCAGTCCGGATGTGAAGGCTGCTGTTGGGGGGCGGGTGCTGGAGGGTCTCTTCTGGGGACCTGGGGGAGAGGATCCAGGGAGGCCCCGGTTCTGGGGTGGGGGTGGGAAAGAGGCTCAGCAGACCCAGAGATGCTGCCTCGGGGCTTCCCAGCCCCTGATAGGGAGGGGCAGCAGCAAAGACAGACACTCCCTTGACCCCTGACCACTGACCATAGGCAGATGGCTCATTAACCCTGGCAGGGATGGAGAGTGCTCTGGCTCCTTTGCCAGGCCGTGCTGCGGGTCTGCTTGGGACTGTGTTACTCAGCTTTCAGTTCAGGGTTGCTTCCTGTCGACTTTTCCAGGGTGGTGGGGCCCATCCGTGCCTGAGGCTGGTGCCCTTCCTCCAGGACCTGGTGGCCAGTGGGCTCCTGGCCTGTCTCAGGGACAGACCCGCCCACAGGGTTAGTTCAGGAGAGAGAAACAAGTGGGAAGCAGAGAGAGGCGCAGCCCAGCCTGGATCTTCTGTCCTCTCTGTACCCGGCCCTAATGTGGGCCGACCTGCCCATGGTTCTGGCCTGCTCATGTGCAAGAAATAACAACAGCAGCAGCAAAAATAGGACAGGGCAAAGCGCTCACTTCTCTTTTCTGCTGTGACACGTCTGTGAGCTGGAGCGAGCAAAATTAGCAGAGCATCTGAAAAAAGCAAAACAGCGCCTGGACCACCGGTTCCTGACTTAATCATATTGCAGAGGCTCGGGATTGCTGCTCCGTGTCGTGCCAGTGACCGGCAGGCACTCTGCAGCGTCTGCGCTGAAGCCTTTGGTCAGGAGTGGGGCCTCTGCTGTGATAGTGTTTCCTGTCGATTGCTCAGACCCCATCTCTGGGCTCCCCCTCACCAGGAACTTGCAGTGGTGGGGTGTGTGCAGGTCCAGTTAGGTATTTAGCAGACTGCTGAAAAAATTAATAGACTCTTCCTTGTGTGATGGAGACGACCGGTTCTCACGCACAACCCCCGCGCTTCCTGGACAGAGACCACGGCGCCGGCTGTCCTGGATCAGGATTTTTGTTTTTTTTTTTTTTTTCGAGGCACCGGGGTTTGAACTCACATTCTCGCACCTGCCAGACAGGCACTTAAGCTGCTGAGCCAAACTCCCGGCCTTGGTTTTTTGAGGCAGGGTCGCACTATGTAGCTCAGGCCAGCCTTGCACTCGCGTTGTAGCCCAAGCCGGCCTCGAACTCACAACGCTCCGCCTACCTCAGCCTCCGGAGTGCTGGGATTAAAGGCGTGCGCCACCATGCCCGGCTTGGATCAGGATTTTGATTCTGTGCATACAGCTCATCAAAGCAGAGTGCCCCAGGAGGTAGTGTGGTCATTAGAGCAAAGATCGTGCTACTCTGTCTTGAACACTGGGGTGCTTTATAAATGTTCGTTGACTTAGTGATCTGTAATAATGCCATGCAGTGCGTTGCTTTTCATTTTGTTTTGGTGGTGCTGGGGATTGAACCCAGGGCTTTATAAACGCTAAGCAAGTGCTCTACCATTGAGCTATAACCCCAACCCCCTCAAGAAGTACTCTGATTTTTTTTTTTTTTTTTTTTTTGTCTTTTTGAGACAGGGTCTCGCTATGCATTTCAGGCTGGTGTTGAACTCACTTTATAGCCCAGGCTGGTCTTGAGCTTGCAATGATCCTCCTGCCTCAGCCTCCCGAGTGCTGGAATTACAGGCATGCATCACCACGCCTGGCTTGATAGTTGGTTTTTAAAATAAAGTCACTCTGGAGTGTGATGAATGTTCATTTTTTTGTAGTATGTTGGATTTCTTCCATGTGAGGTGTTGCCTAATTTGTTAGATTGTATTGTATTCTCTGAAAGCGGGTGACCCTGAAGTGAAGAGTGAGCCCATTCTGGCATATAGTAGGTACTCCATAAATATTTGTTGAATGAATGAAATCAGAACTGTGTGAAAGATGTTGCCATCAAAAGCCCTGGTGACTGGTCAGTGCATTTAATGTCCCAGCAGCCGACATTTTGTAAGAAGATATGTGTAATTGGCAAGAGTCCTCCACCTCAGAGAAGTAGCTGGCTCGTGGGAATGTGTCTTTGACGGTTAATTCATTCAGCAAATATTTACTGACTTCTAGTCCTTTCTTGGCCCGTGCTCAGGCCTGGGATGGCCTTGAGAAGAGGTCAGAGGTCACGGTGATCCTCTATTAATGGAGACATTCTGAGTGCTCAAACTCTGGCCCGCACAGGACCAGATAGCACACGTGAGCCTCCCCACACCCGGGAGGAGGATCCGGTGCCTGTGACTCCTGCTGGATGATTTTTATTGGTTGTTAATTGTACCTAATAATTTTCACTGGTGGTAAACTGACTTCCGTAATTACCAATGCATTTATTCGGGTGGTTCTTTTATTGTAGCAGAAGATGGCCGTGCCTCCCACGTACGCCGATCTTGGCAAGTCTGCCAGGGATGTCTTCACCAAGGGCTACGGTGAGTCTCTGAGTGTCTCGGGAGGGGCTCCCAGACGGGTGACACCCCTGTGATTTTACCTGTAACAGCTGGGGAGGCCTGGATTGGGCAGTGTGAGAACTTTGATGTCAGGAAAAGCTTCCTGTGGCAGGTGAAGCCGTCGGGGTTGTGCGCCCAGGAGAGGCGGCTTGGGAATTGCTGCCTGCAAGATGACTTTCTCGTTTTCTCTTGCAAGCGAGGAGCCATGCTGTGTGCTGTGGCAGAGGAGCACGGCTTCTAAATTTAGCTGCCGGCGCCCACAGGGCCTGGAAACTGCCCTCCAGCTGCCGGGCCCCTCCCCGCCATACACTCCTGCAGCGCAGGGGTGCGGGTGTGAGGGCCATGCCTTTCTGCCCTCTGCAGCGGCAGCGGCAGCGGCAGCGGCAGTGGCACCCTTACCCTCCAGCACGCGTCCTTTGCGAAAGCATGTTCAGACAGCCGGGAGGGAGGCTGGCACGCCGCTCTCAGCTTGGTTGTTTATGCTGCTGCTTCTTCCTTTAGGGTTTGGATTAATAAAACTGGATTTGAAAACCAAGTCTGAGAATGGATTGGTAAGTTGTCCCGTGCACAGGGACTTTGGGTATTTGTCTCGACCACCAGGAACCTGCCACGCGCTGGCAGGGAGGGCCAAAAGGTCACTGTCGTCTGTGGCCATCACATCGTCGTATCTCTGCATGACAGCTGCTCTGGGGGGGCCACGCCAGCCCGCCCTCAGTTCATGCCAGGGGATGGGGGTGTCCTCAGCTGTCGTTTTCCTAGTGTCTCTGTGTGTTTTTTGTTTTCATGTTTTTCGGTACTGTTGTTGTTGTCGTCGTTGTGTGGGTGTTGCTGGGGCACAGCGCCCCTTTGGAGGGCCCCTGTAGCAGGCATTGGAAGGGAGAAGTTCTGAGTGCGAGTCACTGTCTTGTCAGCTTCAGCTCCATGCCTCTTCTCTATACTAGGTTGGAGGCAGAAAGGAAGCGGGGAGCCCAGGAAGTGTCCAGACTTGAGAACCCCGGGGGAGGCAGGAAGCTGTCTCTGCACCGAGAGTTCCCCATGGGATTCGCTTGGGAGGCCAGCTCTGGTGCCCCTGTCTGCACTTGAGCTGCAGTTAGCTCTCACCCACACTCACCCCGGGGCTTACCTGTTCCCCCGAGACAAGCACAGCATCGAGGTGCGGAGTGAGCGCACGTGCGCTGGGCTGCAGGCCGTGACTCTGGTCTTTTCCTCCGCAGGAGTTCACAAGCTCAGGCTCAGCCAACACAGAGACCACCAAAGTGACAGGCAGTCTGGAGACCAAGTACAGGTGGACCGAGTATGGCCTGACGTTCACGGAGAAATGGAACACGGACAACACCCTGGGCACCGAGATCACCGTGGAAGATCAGGTAGTGGGAAGGCGTGGTTTCCTTTCCTCGTCTGCACCTGGCACCTGGCGGGCTGTCTCCGTGACTCACCTGTGTCGCTTGTCTTTCCGGTCTAGCTTGCGCATGGACTGAAGCTGACCTTCGATTCGTCCTTCTCACCTAACACTGGGTAGGATTCTCATCTCCTTTCCCCGTGAGGATGTTGTGTGACGTTGCAGGTCCCGGAAGTTGTTTGTGACCTGGGGTTTTGGGGAGGGGATTGATGTCACCTGGAAGGCAGTGGTGGCCTCCTCGACCTGGGGATTCAAGTTCTCTGGTTGGATTTGGGCCCAGGACACACCTGCATCTATCCATGAATGAACTGTGCTGGCACGAACACTCCTTGGGCAGGAACGGTATTAACCGGCATTCTGTTTGTGTGTGTATGGTGCTGGGCAGTGAGGCCAGGGCTTTGTACGCACTAGGCAAGCATCTGCCGCTGAGCTACATTCCCAGCCCAGGAAATGGTTCTGAGAGCCTCCTGTGCTTGGCCTTGAGCCCCTCTGTGGGATCTGAGGATCCCAAGCCAGGGTGCTTCCCCCACCCCAACTTTTTCTTCTTCTTCTTTTTTTTTCGGTACTGGGGATTGGACTCATGGCCTTGTGCTTGCCAGGCAGGCTGCTTATGCTACTGAGCTAAATCCCCGGCCCTCCTAGCTTCTTTTTTAACGGACAGTGTGGACCATTGTTGAGCAGTCTGTCCTATCCTCTCCTGTCCTGTCTTCCTCTCCCCTGTCTCCCTCTCTTTCTCTACCACCCTGCTTCTTTCCTCCAGTCCTAGGTCTCCAACCTAGGGCCTTGTGCGTGTAAGTACTAAGCCACTGAACTAGGTCCCAACCTGTTTTATTTATTTTTTGTGTTATATTTATTAGTAGAGGGGCTTCCTAAATTGTCCAGCAACTGGCCTTGGACTTGGTGATCCTCCTGCCTCTGCCTCCCAAGTAGTTGGGCTTACAGGTGTGCACACTTGTACCTGGCTTGGTAGTGTTTTCTATTCAGGTTCTGCGTTGCCACTGTGTCCGGCGGTAGGCTGCAGGATTTCTGGCCTTCTCATGCTCCGTTTTGTGTGCTCTAGGAGCTGGTCATGTAGGTGGCCAGGACTGGTGGCAACAGGTGACATTTGGATGCTGAAGCTGATGGGTCGCTGTCACCAGCCCTTTCTTCAGGTGTGCAGGGCCCTTTTCCCAGCATCCTGCTTAGGAAAACTGAGACCTTGTGGGCAGGGTGGCCCCCGAGGCTGTACTTCCCTTGCCTGGGTGGGCTCTCTGGGCACAAACAGATTAGGCTTTTGTTTATTGACACATTGGGAGGCAAGACAGAGTCCTGTGTGTCTGCCTCAGCTTCTCTTTCCTTTTGCCTTTCTATTTTATTATTTTTTTTGGAGGTACTGGAGATTGAACCCAGGGCTGTCATACTGCAGTACATCCACAGCCCCTTTAAAAAAGTTTTTTAGTTTGAGACAGGGTTTCACTAAGTTGTTAAGTTGCCTAGGCTGGTCTCAAACTTGTGATCCTCCTGCCTCAGCCTCCAGAGTGTTCTGGGTGCTGGGAGAAACTGCTTACTTGTGGAATACACTTTTCCTCCCGGATGGAGGTACTTCTAAATGCAGGGAAGGCAGTTTTCCACACTGGTGGTGGGGTCAAGGGCAGTGTATTGGTTTGATCCTGTGTCCCGCCCCCAAGCCCTCATGTAATATGGACAGGGCTGAGTCTGGCATTCGTGATTGGTTTGTGGTCTAGTGCTGGGATTGACAACGTGAGTGCTGCACCCACCCAGGGGTGCAGCTGACTTACAGGGTAAGGACGAGAGGAAGACGTGTCCTCTCTCGCTTGCTGTCTCTTGCCGGGTTCCCATGCCTTGTTGTTTGGCAGCCATGAATGACTGCCCTGCCACGCCATGCTGCTTTGGAACCAACTAAGTATGGACTGAAACTCCCGAGAACTAAGAAATAAACCTTTCCTTCCCTAATTTTAGGCGTCAGTTGTTTTTTTTTTATTTTTTTAATTTTTTTTTATGGCGGCACCAGGGATGGAACTCACAACCTCGTGCCTGTCAGACAGGCGCTTAAGTCACTGAGCCAAACTCCCAGTCCTGGTTTCTTGAGGCAGGGTCGCACTGTGTAGCTCAGGCCGGCCTTGCGCTCGCGTTGTAGCCCAAGCCGGCCTCGAACTCACAACGCTCCTCCTATCTCAGCCTCCCGAGTGCTGGGATTAAAGGTGTACGCCACCACACCCAGTGGCGTCAGGTATTTTGTCTCAGCTGTGAGTGAAAAGTAACTAAGACAGGCAGTTTTGAATATTTTGATTCATCTGTTGGTAGAAGTTACCATCTCCGTGTCTTCAAGTGTATAGTTCAGTGGCATTAGAAATGTCACTTCTTGCCATTCCATGTCCTCTTCCCCTTTCCCTCCTTCTTGTCTCTTCCAGCTGCTGTTTAGTAGAGGGAGGCCATAGTGAGCCCCATCGGGCAGGTAGGGCTCCTGTCCTCTGGAGAGAAGTCCTCTCATAACCCGGGATGGTCTGGAGATGCCAGCCTGGTCTGGAGACCTCTGGTTCTCCTCTGCATGTCCCTCCTGCCAGGGGCATTGCTGTCTTGCACCCTGCCTTCGTGTTGGGGAGAAGTTACCCAGACTCTGATGGGACATGGGGCAGGGGACAAGCTGCATGCTTGTGTATGCTGCCCGGACTTTGCTGCCCCAGGGTGACACTGTAGAATTCATAAGGGATTTGCTGTTATCTGTGGGAGGGTTACAGAGTAGTTTCTAGGTCCTGCAGTTATATACAAAGTGGTTTTATCCTTAAATGTAAACTATTGTATTATATTTTATTGGTACATTTTAGGTATACGTAATGATCACATTCATCATAGAGAACTTGTACCTGTACATGATGTTATGGTTTGTGTCTGGATGTCCCCCCAAAGCCTCATGCAGTCATGGGGTGGGGGGGCTTCTAGAGTTTGTGACCGACTCATCATCCAATGCTGGGATTATGGATGTGAGTGCTATGCCCACCCTAGGGCAGGTAACCTGCATGCAATATAAGGGACAGAAAGAGTCTTCTCTGCCTGCTCCTCCCCTTGCCTTCCTCTCTTTCTGGCTCTTGTCGCTTTTGCTGTTTTCTGCCACCATGAACTGTTGCCCTTTGCCATGAGCCACTCTGCCTTGGAGCTGACTGAGTATGAACTGAAACCTCCACAAACTGTGAGCTAGATCAACCTTTCTTTGCTTCATTTTGGGTGTCAGTTTTGTCTCAGCAATAAGACAAAAGTAACCAACACACATTATAAAATCTGTTTCCTTTTTTTCCCATTCCTCTAGCCTCCTTAAATGTAACTTTTTATTTTGAATTAATTTTATACTTTTCATGCAGAATTTCATTTAAAAATGTGATAAAAATAGTAGTAGAATTCCCCTGTTTTACTTTCTGAGCGTCTCCCAGTGTTAACATCATTCATAGCTGTAACTCAGTTATTCACGTAATGGGATTCTCATGATAACATTTCTGTTGGTCTTTGGTTCTTTGGCACTGCTGGGGATGAGCTCAGCGCCTCGCACAAGCCAGGCAGATGCTCTGTTACTGAGCTATACCGCAGCCACAGAGGACTCTGATCACGTAAGATTGTAATGAATCTGAAAAATTCCTTCTGCCCGGTGATGTCACAGTGCAAAGTGTCACTCACATGTTTGTGGTAGTGCCGATGCGGACACACCTCCTGGGCTGCCCCCTGGGGACATGGTGGTGTACACCTGCGGTCCCAGCACTGTGTGCGGCTACAGAGAGCCCTTCCCAGTCCTCATCTCCATCTGGGAGGTTTATATTTGTAATCCCATGGAAAAGTTACTGGAATTCCAATCTACCACTTTGGGTGCAACCAATAAAGACACTAAGACGTATTTTTAGTTATGGGGAGCAATGGGGGTCCCAAGTCCAGCCAAGATAGTGGTTCACTGGAACGAAGTCTCTGACCCAGAGCCCATCCTGGGTTTTATTAGCTCCTGAAGAAGGGAGTGGCTTGAGGATGAGTGAGTGTGAGAAAGGCGGGAAGTATCTGGGTGCCATGAGCTGGGCTAGATAGGTGACCAGAGATCACCTCTGCAGTATGCAGAGGGGATATGCAGAAAGGCCAATGTGCATAATACAACAGAGGTAATAGCTCACGTTTTGGGGCCAGGGCTTCAGGTGTGATATGTAAACTTTTCTGCCCTGGCGGGTCACAGCTTCTTATCTCAAGGCTCATCCCAGTTGACAGCATGGAGCGGTGGCTCTTCGTCCTGTCCAGCTCTACCATGTGTTTTGGGAGTCACAGGCTGGGGAGACAGCGACTGTCCCTAGCTTCAAAGACTACGCATCAGCACCTCAACTATCACTATTTACATTGCTTCAAGCCAGTTGAAGGGATAAAGAAATGGCCTGGCCAGCTCTGTGCTTACCAGTACATGGAGATAGGGCCCGGTTTAGCCAAAACGGAGACAATTAGTCTTTATTCAAGGAGAGTTGTCCTGGTGGTCCTCCACAGAAGGCTGAGAAGGTTAAGAAAGAGTCCAACCTGGGTAACTTAGTGATTTAGCAAGACTGTGTCATCCCCTTCCCCCTGAAGTGTATACTACATGATACTGGGTCATGATGAATGACTCTGGCACTGATGTGTTTACTGTAGTTTTAATTGTTATTTAGAGTCTATTCCTGCTACTTAAGAAAGTTGACAAAGAACAGTGTGCTGTATTTTGCCAGCGGCAGCCTTCTGTACCTCACGTGTATACTGTGTGTTGAGTGTGTCAAGAGGTTGTGTCGAAGCAGAGCATGGTGGGGACACCTCCTGGGTGCAGGGCGTGCACCCCCACATCCCACATCCCTTCGTGATTCCTGTCTCAGCTATTATGTTTGGCAAATGATGGTTTTTCTATTCTCATTATTCATTCACTTATTAATTGGGATTCTACTACACAAAAAGAGCTATTCTTTCTCTTTATTTACTTATTTATATTAGTATGAATTCATAGGCATTTAGTATTATTATTATTATTATTTTTTTGTCTCACTGTGCAGTTCAGGCTGGCCTTGAACTCACTTTGTAGCCTAGGCTGGCCTCTGACTCACAGCGATCCTCCTGCCTCAGCCTCCTGAGTGCTGGGATTACAGGCATGTGCCACCACGCTTGGCTCATGGGCATTTACTATATTATTTTAAAAATTTTTTTGTGGTGCTGGGGGTTGAACTCAGGACCTCTCACATGTTCGGTGAGTGACCTGCCTCTGAGCCACATCCCTGCCTGTATTTTATTCTGTGGGCTGTAGATGGGGCGTCATTTATTGTGTTGCTCGTGTTGCCCCACATGGGGCCTCTGGGAGCGCCTTCAGGTTGGCATCCTGTGTGCTTCGCACAAGTTTGTCTTTTGCTTTTGAGGGCTTCTGTATGTTTTGTTTTAGAAGGTGTATCAGTCAGGGTTTACTAGAGAAGCAGCTGTAACACAAGATGTACAAGTGCGTGAGAAATTACAAGATTAGCTTACAGTGGTCAGCCACACAGTCGGATGAGGGGAGCGTGCAGAGGGTGTCTGCACACTGGAGGCTGAAGGGTCCAGTCCAAGGGCTGGCGCTTACTGCAGTGCCCCGTGCAAGTCCGTATCAGGAGGCTTCTCCCCTGGCCCTGCCCTTTCTCTGCTGGCCAGAGCTCTGGGAGGCCATGAGCTGGGCACTGTGCAGATCGGGGTGGGCAGTGCACTTTCAGACCAGAGGTGTGGCATCTCTCTTTGGGGTCAGCGGGAAGCTTCTACCTGCTCCTTACAAGACGCCCTGTTAGAACATTCCGCAGCCTCCCTGCCTTTGAGTGTCAGTCAGCTAAGTCAGGATCATTCGCCCCACTCACCTTAGTGTCCAAACCCAATCTCCTGCCACTGACAAAGCAAGAAGGCTGAGGTAGATGGGTTTTTCTTTTTGAGGATAATTGGATAGTTTGAGAGTTTTTCTTTTCCAGAGATAATTTGTTGCTGCTGCTTCTCTTCAAAGCTTGCCAGAGTGACAGAAGCAACTTGAATGGAATTGAGGTCCCACGTGCAGGTCTCTCTGTCACGGGGGAAGGGTGTTGGCTTTACTTACAACTGTGACCACTGACATTCTTGTCTTTTTGAGAACTTGTTTAAATTTCAATATTTTGTGATGCAAAATTTCAAAATTACATGGAAAAGTATGCTAAACCCTCATCATACTCCAACACCCAGCTCAGTAATTATCAATCCATGGCCAGTCGTGTTTTATTTAGACGGCCATCAGCAGAACGTTCCTCCACTCCGTGTTAGCTTACAACTGGCACTCCTAATTTCATGTGTAAATTTTTTTTTTTTCTGTAAATATTTTAATATACATCTTTAAGTGGTAAAACTTTTTTTAAAGAAGCATAATCATACTATGATGAGCACATTGAAAAAGTTACCCACAGTCCTTTAATATTGTCAAATCATTAATGCGTTCAAATTTATATGATTTAAAAATTTTTTTTATTTGATTAGACCTTATAATTGCCAGGCAAGCGCTTGTACTGCTGAGCTATGTCCCTGGCCCAATCACAAATTTTATTTATTTATTTACTTATTTATTTATTTATGGTACCAGGAATTAACTCAGACCTTGTGCTTGCCAGGCAGGCACTTACGCCACTGAGCTCTACCCTTGGCCCTGGGAACATGTACGCACCACAGCTTGTTTCTTTCTCTCTCTTTTTTTTTTTTTTTAACACTTCCCCCAATTCCCCATACTATTTTTCATTCTTGTTGAGCTTATTGATCTTAGCTCATGTGGCATCTGGTGTTTACGTTCATTGAGGTCACTGGGCTCCTGAATGTGGCAGATCTTTGTTCTACTTGTTACCCCCTCCCTCCTCCTCTCCGCTCATCCTTGTTCCCTTGCTCCTCTTGCCTATTGTGAGAGATCCGTCTGTGCGTCCCCTTCCACCCATCCTTTATTATTGTTTGTACTTTGCCTCACTCAAATAAGAGATACTATACAGTATTTAAGCTTGTGTGTGTGGTTTGTTTCACTCAACAAATTTACACGATTATTTCATGATTTTCCCTTGCAGAATTGAATAGTCCATGAATAATTAGAAAAAAATTGAGTTACAGCTCTGCAGTGTTTGTTTTGTTTTTGGAGACAGGATATTTACCCTGGCCATGAACTCCCTGTGTAGCCGAGGCCGGCCTCAAACTTGCATTCATTCTCTTTCTCAGCTTCATGAGTGGTAGAGCTACAGGTGTGCGTCTTTGAACTTGACTACTGGCTTTTACTTTCCAGATTCTCCTATTTTTCCTCCTTGCCATTTACCTATTGAAGTGAGATCATATGTCCTGTGGCGTTACGTGTGGACTGGATTTCACCGTTTGCACCTTCACGGTGTTACTCAGTGCGTTCTTCTGTCTGCTTGCAGTTTCTGTGGGTCGGTAAATTAGAGGCCAGGTCACCTTTGGATTCTGTTTTAGTGCAGGGGCTGAAAAGGAGGTGGTGCTGTATCCTATAAGGCGTAAGACCTCTTTTCTCCCTGTATGAGGTTGGCACCATTCACGATCCAGTAACTCAGTAGGGAGTACAAGATGGGGATAATCCCGCTTTCATAATTCTTTCTTCATTTATCGCTGGAATACTTCAGTAAAAAAAGAAAAAATCTCACTATTTGGTGACCTTAAGGTATAGTTAGTATGGAGAGATAACTCAGTGTTTGATTTCCTTCTTTTTCTTTATCATTTTCAGAATAGCAGGTTGGTTCTGTAGTCTCTAAAGATGATTATGTGTTTTGTGTATTGTTGTGAATTCCTAGATGAAATGTATTTTACGTGTTCTAATCCGCTGTTCTTCTTACTGATCCTCACAGTAACCCATCTTTTTGAAACCTCTGAGCCTTTCCAAGTCTGCTCTTAGACCCTTACATCCCTGGGGGCTTTGATAGACATTTCAGGCTTTATCTCATCCGCGTCCTGCCCCGGCCCTGTAATGGGCCATATCTCTAAGAACCAGTGGTTCCTGTGAGGAGGGAATGGAGTTGAGTGCCCATAATCTGCGAGTGAGTAGAGAAGCTAGCAGTAGCCAGGCCTGGGACTCTAACCAGCTCTCTCTCCGCTGAGGTCTCTGCTGAGAGTACAGCTGGTGGTGGGACGACGGAGCTCTGTTGTAGCTGAGAGACAGAGACAATCAGGTGAACACTGTTCAGATTTTATTTGCCAGATGTAATCTTGTCCTCCACCATTTACTTTGGGTAAAAGACACGGTGACACTTCTTATGTTTGCAGATGAGCTGGTGGGAGAGGTGCGGAGGTGCTGAACTAGTCATAGTTTTCATATGTGGCACCGTCAGGGTCAGGCTGAACTGGGGGTCACGGCTGGCCAACCAGGACTCCTGGACCCCACGACTGTGGGACCCCAGGGTCCACATCTGTACCCAGTTCTCAATTCTGTGCTTATTGGGGTCTCACGTAAATGGCACCAACGCCAGCTTCCTGTTGCGCTCACTTAGAGGGGATTGGCTGTGTTTTCAGTTTCTGAGTCTCAAAGAACATGACCGTCTCCCTAAAGCTGCTGTTTAGATACTTGCCTTCTGGTGGGTAGATTTCTGGCATGGGTTTGGAAAGTAGTGGATGCATCTATTCCGTAATTATTAGGCTCTGCCTCATAAGTGCCTGTGTCCACTGCCCCTTACGCGTGTGGAGAAGGTAGAAAGGGAAACTTCTCTAGCACTTACTGTCTGCCTTCTCCTGCTCTTCGCTCACTTCATCTGTGTGGTTTCCTGTGGACTGAATTCCGGTCCTGGGGTGGCTGTGTCCTGTTCGTTGTGACATAGCAGCTGCTTACAGGAGAACTGGGGCCCTGACTTCTTACACATTCTCACATGGACTCTCATTTAAATGGAAATTTAAAAAAATTTTTTTGTTTTTTGCATTTTTTGGCATGATTGTACCAAGGTGCATTAGCTTCTGATTGTAATAAAATTGTTTTTCCTTCAGGAAAAAAAATGCTAAAATCAAGACGGGGTACAAGCGGGAGCACATCAACCTGGGCTGTGACGTGGACTTTGACATCGCGGGGCCTTCGATCCGTGGAGCCCTGGTGCTGGGCTATGAGGGCTGGCTGGCTGGCTACCAGATGAATTTTGAGACCGCAAAGTCCCGAGTGACCCAGAGCAACTTTGCAGTTGGCTACAAGACGGATGAATTCCAGCTTCACACCAATGTGTGAGTGGACACTTTGGCTTTGAGCAGGAGGGAGACCGCCCTTCATTTTCTAAGCTTAAATTTTAATCACCAGTGATGGGGGTTTATCACCATCTGAGAAGCCAAGCGATCTGCTAGCATTTGTTCCCCACCTACCCGTTTCTTAAATTGTCTTAGATCCTTTCTGTTCTGTGAACCACAGATACAGCTTACTGGTCCCCACCAAATGACTGATGGCTGAAATTTTCTGCTCTCTGGAGATCCTTTGGGTCTTGGTTATCAAATTAGGGAACTGGGTAGAAGAGATGCAGCTTTCTTCCTCCAGATACTGCTTGAGGGTCACCTTGCTTTGTTTAATGAAATGCAAAGGAAGACAAGAAAGAGGTGCTGAGCTCCGTGGAATACATGTTTTTTCTGCATGGTTGAGTGTTTAACAGTTTAGCAACCATTGGGCAGTCTGGTAAAGGAAAGCAAAGAACACAGGGTAGGTTTGAGAAGGCCCATTGTGATCAGACCTGAGAGTTGCAGTGTGATGACACAGGTTAAGCAAAACACAAATCCCAGCCATCAAAATAATTTCGTTTTAGCTAGTTCTATGAGTGAGCCTGTGGCACCAGATGGGTAGAACTTTGCCAGCTGCCTTTCTTTCCAGTAGCGGTCACCAAAGAAGTGGTTTTTGTTTTGTTTTTTCATTTTTATTTTTTGAGACCTGGAAGTGGTATCAATTTGTAAAATATTCCCAGTTATGTTTTGTGAGGAATTTTTAGCATTAGTTTAAAGTTTTGAATCTTTTAAAACTAATAAGTCTCAGAAGGACTAGAGAGGTAGACAGTCCAGTGGCGACCAGGGGGACAGGCAGGTGTGGTTCAAAGGACTGGCTACGTTGAGGGAGTTTGGGCTGATGGAACTGTTCCATGTCCTGTCTGTCACGCTGATCACGCAGATCTGCAACTGTGTTGAAATTTATAGAAACATACGTCAATACAAGGTCAATTTCATTGTATGTTAATTAAAAAAAAAAAAAAAAAAGAGGACACAACTAGGAAAGATCCGGCATAGAAGTGTTTTTAAATTCAGAACTCTTACTGGAAATACCAGGTGCCTCCTCGGTTTAGGATGGGAGCTGCCATCAGTTCTAGGGGAACAACAGCTGCGCCATCCCCACCCCCACCCCGAACCTGAGGCTCAGCATTTTCAGTGAATCACAGCGAACCTGGCACGGGGTCCGCCAACTCGCCGCCCCCTCGCTGCTCAGGTGGTGCTGGGGCCCAGATATGGACAGATGTTCCCTGTGCTCCCTGTAGGTGAGCTGGAGCAGGGAGCGCCCTCTGCTTATGGTTTTGAAAGCCTGGTACAGAAGTGTTGCATTTGTGGTTTTAGAATGTTCTGGGATTTGGGGGGAAAAAAACAAAAACAAACAAACAAAAAAACAGCAACAACAAAAAAGCCAAAAAAACACATTTAGGCCCAAGAAATTTCCCCATTTTGGTTATTACAGTGAAGCCATGAGAAAATCTGTTATTTGCGATAGGCTGCGGCTCTGTGGCGTGCGTGGGCTGTTTGATGATGACAGATTCCCTGTGAATCAGGGTACCTGGGCTCTCCACTGTATTTGCTGGAAGCACAGCGTCTGGGGAATCTCAGGGGGAAGACTCAGGAGTTAGCCTGGCTTTAAACTTGCCATGTAGCCCAGGCTGGCCTTGAACTTGTGATCTCCTGACTTAGCTCCTGAGGGGTGGGGTTTTTAGGTGTGTGCCACTGTAGCGGCCTGTTCCATTCCTGTCTGACTTCTTGTATTTAGTTCCTGTTTTGTGAAATTTGGCCAGCTTCTGGCCTTAGTACCGGTGATTGGTTCAGCATGTGTGGGTTCTCGCCATCACGGGCAGCTCTGTGGACATCGGTTCACTTTCCTTGGTCAGTGTGGCATCTCTGCTGTGCTTCTTTGCAGGAATGATGGGACAGAATTTGGTGGCTCCATTTACCAGAAGGTGAATAAGAAGCTGGAGACCGCTGTCAATCTTGCCTGGACAGCAGGAAACAGTAACACTCGCTTTGGAATAGCAGCCAAGTATCAGATCGACCCTGATGCCTGCTTCTCGGTGAGTACCTGTGGAATCATCTGCCAGGATTGTTTCCGCCTAGAGATTCTCTCGCTGTGAAAACATTTCCAAAAAGTGCTGGGTGTGGTGGTGCACGCACTTGGGTGGATCACTGTGAATTCGAGGCCAGCCTGAACTGCATAGTGAGAGCCTGTCTCAAAAACACAAAAGCAAAACACAAAAAAACCTCCCCCAAATAAAAATGAAACATCCCCCAAACAAAAAACAGTAAGTATAATGATAATAGGTAGTTGCATATAGTTCCGTTTGATATGGACACTATTTTTCTTTCTTAAATTACGCTAGTTCTCACGCAGGAAAAACTGAAGCTTAGGAGAGTGGGTTGGATTGCTTGTCCACAGGTACACAGCGGGTGAAAGGCAGGGCCCACATTGACCAGACAACCTTGTTATTGAGTCTTTTCCTTCCGCCAGGCCCTCACCCATAGTGCAGGCTATAAAGAGGGGTGTCCTGGAGTCTAGAGTTTTAAATGTTTATTTTGGCCCTCCTTTGTCATTCTTGTTTTCAGTTCCTGCAGTGCACGTTAAGAAATTGGTAGGCAGTTGGCGTCTTGTCTTGCAGCCCCTGTGGCATTGCTCATGGGTTGTTGAATTGCTGCACAGGTTTCCCTTTGGGCTCATCCCTGTTGTCACAGCATTGTGACTCTGCACCCCTCTCAGGGTGGAATGAGGCAGTCTTATGTTGCAGAATGGTGTCTGCCGGCTGTATAATTTGTAGACGATCCATTTTAAGTCTCCTGACCTGGCAACTGAGTTTGGTTTCCTCAACATTAGGTACATTAAAAACAAAGGAAAGGGGCCTCACTGTTTTGATGTTATGAGCCAAAAAGAACAGTTAGAAGGGACCCTGTGAGCTGGGGATTTAGGTCAGCAGCAGAAGCGCCTGCTTAGCTAGTGCAAGGTCATGAGTTTGATCCCCGGTACCAAACAAAAAAAAAAAAAAAAAAAAAGATGAAGAGACACTGTTTGCCTACAGTTTTCATTCTCCCACTTTGGTCTTATGAGGAATATCAGAGTTCATAACACTGAGCAGGAAAATGTGCATCTACTCTGTATTTATTTCATTTTGAATGTCGTAAGTGCAGTGGTGATGGAAGAAGACGATTTGATTCTAAAGCCTAGACTTGGTGGAATGAAAAGCTCTTTACTCGTTTTGTAGATGGAAGGATGAAACGCCGAGCATTTTCACTTTTTCCTTTCTAGGCCAAAGTGAACAACTCCAGCCTGATTGGTTTAGGATACACTCAGACCCTAAAGCCAGGTATGTGTTGCTTGTGTGTGAAGACCGTTCTCTTAAGTTGTGGTGTGGTTTTGCTGATTAATGCTGTTACTTATAAAATGTCTATACAAGAAATAAAATAAAATGCCTATACAGGTCAGGGTAATGAATGTATATGCAGTTTTGTAATTAAACATTTAAAAAGATGCCAAAGGGTCTTCTAAAATATTTAGACAAAATGAGAAATAATAAATGGGAGGAAAAAAGATCAAAGCTAATATATATTTTTTATTTTCTGTTTTCCTACTGTGTACATCATGTTTGAAGTTTATTTCTAGCAAATTCTCACAGCTGGCCTCTAAATCACCACTGTGATAAAAAGGCAAAGAAATGGAAAGAGTGGTTCATGGACCTTAGCTACGCAGTCAGCTAGGCTAGGCGATCACCTTTGAAGCCCAGAAAGGCTAAGATTACACGTTAGCGGAATCAAGTCACTCCTGGGAAAATGTTTGCTTTGTGCATGTGCGTATACTCCACACATGTGTGTGCACTGTGATAGTGAACGTAAACCCCAGATCTGATTCAGGAGTGGGGTTACCTCTCACGAGACAGTTGCTGAGGAAGCTTACAGTGCGGCACCAGTGGCAGACAGACTAATTGTAGCTAGCAGAGGGATGATGATAAGGGAAGTTTCAAACGTGGCTTTAGGCAGGCTCTCTGGTCTGTGGAGACATAGGTCAGATGGTGTTAAGTACCAAGGATGGAAGGGGCCCATTCTTTGGCCCTTACTGATTGCACCTGGAGCCCGAATTTGGTGTTAACTTTTCTTTGTCTTTCTCCAACTCTACCCCTTCCTCTTCCTGCCATTCCCCCTCTGCAGGAATCAAACTGACACTCTCAGCTCTGCTGGATGGCAAGAATGTCAACGCCGGTGGCCATAAACTTGGTCTAGGATTGGAATTTCAAGCATAAATGCATACTGTACAATTGTTAATTTTAAACTATTTTGCAGCATAGCTACCTTCAGAATTTAGTGTACCTTGTAATGTTGTATGTCTGGGATGCAAGAATTGCTAAAAAATCATGTTAGACCTCCAGGTGAAAGATGATTCAGCTTTAAGGTGTTAGCGATTCAGAGGTACAGAAGAAACCTGATTCCAAAAAAGGTCCTTTCAGCAGTACACGTAGAGGATCTTGGTGGTCCCTCTAGAAATGCCAGGTTCCTTTTTTGAAAAATTTAGACATGGCTGCAAGTGGAAGCTGATCATGTGTAGGCACTTTGTAAATCTGCATTAAGTAAATGAATGAATTGTGACTTTCTGAGAATCAGACCTTGGTTTCCTAACCCTGATTGGTGAGAAGCTCATGGCTCGATGGTGTGTGCAAACTCATCTGAAAGGGACTTTTTTAGACAGACCTTCACAACCTGTTCCCACCCCAGCCCCTCATCACCTCTTTTACACCAAAAGTAGTCCACAGGGTGCAGTAGCTGTTTCTTTTGTGCCATTTTGGGGTGGCGAGGGGGGATGGAACGAAGCCAATCATTCAGGATTTAATTCCTTTTCATGTTGTGGTTTTTTTGCCCTTGCACCAGTGTATGACCAGCTCCAAGCTGGGGAGTCTGCGTGACTGCTATCACACGGTGACAACACTAGGAATCTAAATTGGGTGTATGTTGTATTCTTACCACTCAGTTTATTTTTCAGCAGTTTATTGGGTACATTTTAGAGTCTTCCATTTTGTGTGGAATTAGATCCTCCCCTTCAAATGCTGTAATTAACATCACTTAAGATAAAACTTGAATAAAATATTGAAACCTCATCCTTCTGTTGTCTTTATTAATACAAATGCTAATAGGGAACTTGTTTAGATTTGTCCTTTTCCCCCTGCTCTGTGTGTGTATTTTGTATTATTGCCTCTCTTTTGATGCCTAACAGATTACCGTAAACTTAGTGGCTTAAAAGAACCCTCACTTACTTTGTAATTCTGCAGGTAAGAAACCCAGACAGGTTCTCACAGTGCTGAAAATTAGGTTGTCAATCAGACTGTATTTTCATCCCAGCAAGAGGATGGAGGTCTTGTTCCTGGCTTGCATGTATGCGGCCGAATTCAGTTCTTTTCGAGTGTAGAACAGAGGTCCCCATTCTTTGCTGATAGCTAAAGTCCACCCTCAGTGCATAGAGGTCACATGGCCCCTCCCACCTCCAGTGCCAGGAATAGGAAAAACTCCTTTATTCTCTCATGTCTTATTCCCTTTGAGCTTCAAATCTCCAGGAAGAGCCCTCTTAAGGACTCACTTGATTAGGTTAGGCCCACTGAGGAACTGAACATAAACTTAACTACGGGGTAAAGTAATGTCATCACAGGTGTAGTATCCATCCTACTCCCAGGGTTCTCCCTGTGGATCGTTGAGGGAAGATCATCGAAGAAGGGGTCATGTTGGAATTCTAGATACATACTTTCTTTTTGGAAATCAGTGTGGAGATTCCTCAAAAAACTGGGACTGGAGTTTCCATTCGACGCAGCTGTTCACCTTCTGGGTATTTTCCTAGAAGAATAAAAAACCTCATACCATAGCAATATATGTGCACCCATATTTACAGCAGCACAATTTGTAATAGCTACATCTTGGGAACAACCCACATGCCCATCAACTGAAGAATGGATAAAGAAGATGTGGTCTTTTTACACAATGGAGTACTACTCAGCCACTGGAGACTTTTATACGTAAATGGATGCAATTCAAGACCATAATCATAAGTGAAGTAAACCAGATTCACGTGTAAACATTGCATTGGCTCCCTAGTGTGAGAAGCTGAAACAGTAAATAAGATCCAAAATGTACAATAGATAACTGAAATGGGAAGAAGCTTCAAAAGAGAAACGAACTGGGATGGGCGAATGAAGAAAAGAAGGAAGGGAAAAGCAAAAGTAAAATTATATATATAATTATATATATATGAAAAGATAATTTACTACTAATTTCTCTTAGTTCGTTGACAAGTGCTAATATTGTTTGGATAATTAAATGCTGCTATCTTTGGGTAACTAGTTTAAAGATAATATGCAATATATTAACCATTGTTACCCTCTTATTGTTTTGAAAATTTTTTGTTCTCTAAAATAAAAATTTGTTCAAAGGTTTTGGCACTTAAGGTTACTGGGTAGATCAGGTCAGGTGCCAGGTACAATATTAACTATTTGAAAATGGATAAAGGGGTCCCCTGAGTAAAAGGGCATATCTGCTTGCCAGTTTCTAAGCGTCTGTTTATCGAAGGCAGTGTGTTGGACTATCGCTGTGCAAGATGGTTTGAGTTCATAATTTCTCACCAGTTGACAGAATTGAGATAATCTTAGAAGAACAAATGGGCAAAGTTGACAAAGGACCAGGGGAGAACACTGAAGTGTTTATTACAGAAAACGCCCTATTTAAATCTGAAGCAATCTCTAAACAGGCAGAAGCTAGGATAGAAGGGTATTTGTTGAACCAAATGGTGTTTTCTGTATTCAAAGATGTGAAAGTTCCTGGGGCTCTTGGGTAATCTGCGTGCCTTGGCCAACCTGGAAGGTTTGTGATAAAGGCACCAGTCCATCTGTATGGGCTGTGGCAGACTTTTTTAGGAAAATGAGCACATGAATGACTTCTTAGTTTTCTAGACACACAATTTGTGTGTTTCTGAGCTGTCTCTGGGGCCGGATAAATGTTACAGGGAAACTAGCACACAGGCCCTTCTCATTCTGTAGAGAGGCAGCTCAGTTGTCTGGGGACAGCAGCAATCTTCTGAGGGAATCATAGAGACTACTGAAGCTGTGCTCACAATAAATGTCTATGCCATGCTAATGCTCGTGAAAACTGATGAACCGCGATTTTCATGAATCAAAGCATATAGCTGTTTATTAAGGCAACATTCACAAACTGTACACACAGACCCAAGCATTGTGCCAGGGCCTTAGTGAACTTGCTGGAGGCTTCTAAATTTGCATTTTCTTACAGTGGGAGTTTTAAGTTACGAAATTGACAAAGTTATATATAAAACTGGTGTTTTAGGAAATCTGGAAGCTATCACCATGGCAACACTTCCTAACTACCTTCCCTGCCTTCCCTTTGGTAATACCTTTACCATCTTACATATTTTATGTTTTACCTGTAGTCTCCCCCGCAAGAAAATAAGCAATAAAAGCTTAGGAGTTGGTTCTGACACAGTATCACCACCTAAATGCGACCGCTAATCACTTGGGTTTCCTTCACCTTTGATGGGAGGAGAAGTACACATCTGTGATGAGCCTACACGGCTGGATCTTCCTTTAATTGTTTTAAACGTTACCTACTGGCTGTAGAGTAGCTCATCATGGGCTCTTTAGCATCTTATACGCCACGTCCTCGGCCCACCGCTGAGTGTAGCCAGCTGCCCCGCGCGGTCAGCCCCATTATCCCGCCTCCTGATTTGCATTCCTTGCCTCGCGCCACGCCGCAACGTCATCACGCTGGGACGTTAATACCAGTGCCCGCGGCGTCTAGCGCGGTGTCTGACGTCATGACGTAAGCCTAGCAACAGCGCAGGCTCCCGGACTAGTCCGTTATGGCCGCCGCCGCCCTGGGAAGGATGAGAGGACCTGCGCAAGCGACACTGCTCTCCGGGTCGGGAATCCAGGGCTCTGGAGGGCTGGCGCGGCCGCTGGTCCTGGCACTCCTGCCGGCGCTGGTCTTGACTACTGGTAAAGGGTGGGGGGCGGGGCGGGCGCGAGAGGACGCCGAGGGCTGGGCGCGGGTGGGAGCACAGGCCGGACCGGGGCAAGGGCGCTTCCGAGTCCGGAGCTCGCCACGCGTCTGACTGGGGCAGAGTTCCTGCGGCCCCGAGGAGGCAGCGTGTGGTGTTTGAAAGGGGTTCAGAACTGGGTCGGGGGGAGTGTCTCCGAGGGCTTGAGAAGTGGGGTTGAGAAATTGATAGGGAGCAGGAGGCAGAATGCGGGTGGGCAGGGAGGGGGTGTGGTGGCGTGGTCTGGGGAGACTTGAAGAATAGCTGCCACGAGGACTCGTGGGCGTGAGGTCTCCAGAATTCTTGGGAGTGGGGCGCTAGGAGGGTCTGTGAAAAAGGGCGGAGGAGATGAGGGCTGAGGAGGTGGTCGGGCTGGGCCATGTAGTGTCTAAGGAACCCCGAGTTGGGGGACCAGCAGGGCCAAGGAAGGAAGGGCGGGAAGGAGGAAGAGGTTTTCCCATAACGCGTGAGGCCACTGGTAAAGATCGAAGTGGGCAGGGCCAGTGACCCAGAGACTGGGTTAAGCCGATGAAACATTTCGGAGAATGAGAGTGGGAAAAGGAAAGTGTTGTTTTGGGTACCGGTGCATCTCTGAGATCTGCAAGTTTCTGGTAAAGAGCCAGAGCCCTGGGGTGTTAGACTCCTGAGGGGGTTGGGAGGAGGGGAGGTTGGGAACAAAGGAGATTCTTTTTAAGTGTGGTCGTTATAGTACACAAATATGTAATGTGTGATGAGTTCACCAACACAACCCTGACTTATTTTAATGGATCCATAGGACTTGGTTACGAAAGGATTTTTTAAAAATTGCAAATGTTGCGTTGTTAAGCTATTGTGGTGTTTATCGAAAAATGAGGAAATTTGTGAACGAGGACCTGAAATTTAGTGGGAAAACTCTAGTTAGAACTTGTAAGTTCAAGGTCCGGGGATTTAGCTCGGTGGCATAAGCGCCTGCCTGGCTGGTGGGAGTTGTGAGTTTGATCCCTGGTACCAAAAAACAAAACAAACAAACAAACGAGGAAACTGAGAACTTGTAAGTTCATAAGCAGGATCTTGTTTAGTAGCACCTCCGTCCCCAAAGTCTGAGACATAATCCTTTTCTCCCAAAATCTTTCAGTTTTCAGATTGTTATGGGGAAAATAACTCCAACCTGTTAGATACCAGATGAACTGAATTTGTGGCCTCACAACGTTGAGGAATGACAGTTGAACCAAAGAAGGAAGTTAGGAGAGTTTTGTCAGAAATAAGAGTAGCTACTGGATTTCCACGCCTCGTCCTGAGTTTGTGGCCGCATAGACTGTTTGTCAAGAGTATTTACATAGTGAAATCACAACATGGGTATAACGTGGGTTAAACTACAATCAGTTTATGGGGTTACAAGTATAGTCACTTAGCAATAGGGAAACGAGTGACATAGTGAGGGTACGTGGAAAGAACAGAGGAATTCTTAGAAGGGGATGGGTCCAGATGTTCTGATCAGCCACTTACGCATCTGATACCTGTCTGGGTCCGCCGAACCAGGCAGTGCTGATTATAGTATCATCTCAGGTTGCTGTTTATCCTGCAGGCCTGACAGCTGCATCTCCATCTCAAGGCTTTGCTTTCTGCAGATTGACCACCAGTCACAGTCTTGTCTCACCCTTTGTGCTGACGTCCTCCACGGCCCAATCCTTCTCTGACTGCGTATTAATGTCCCTCTAACTTAGCTGTCTATAATAAGATGAGAAACAGTGTGAACCAGGCTGATTTTCTTAGCATATCAACAGGGGATGTCTAGGTATGCATTTCTTTACTACAGTGCCATGGGAACATACTCACTGTTTCCTCAACAGCACTGAAGGCCAGCAATGGTCTGCTCTCCCTGAAGTGTTTGCAAGTCTATAGGAAGGACTCTGGTCCATTTTCACAAGGCCCTTTCATTATTAGCAAAATGTGCTCCAGTAATCGCAGCCCTGAAGGAGTCTGAGGCAGGAGGAGCTCACATTTGTGTTCTGCCTGGCAGTATAGCAAGACCCTGTCTCAAAAATGAAAAAGAGCTGGGCTGTAGCACGGTGGCAACGTGCTCCTGGGTTTGACTTCCTAGTACAGTACGGGGTGGCGGGGGCGGGGGGCATGTCCCTGGATGATGCAGATACTGCTGTTCCTAAAGTTCTTGAGCTGCATAAGTGTGTGCGTATGTATGTATATGTATACCGGGGACTGAACCCAGGGCCTTGCCACCGAACTGCTCTTTTTAGTTTTTATTTTGAGACAGGGTATTACTAGGTTGCTAAATTGCCCAGGCAGGGCTCAGATGTACAGTCCTCCTGCCTCAGTCTCCCAGAGTGCTGGGATTACAGGCCTGTACTGCCATGCCTGCCTGCATCATTGTTTTGATCATTTAATCAACTAAGAAAAAAATGGTAATGAAATATTTATATTTCCTGCTGGAGTGCTTAAGAAGTGTAGCTTGGGATATATATCTGGAAACTAGTTTCAGAAGTGACTTTGCCCTATAAGATGATTGAAAATCTTGAGGTGAGGAGAGGCAAATGAGGTGTGTGGAGTATTAAGGTGTCCTTATGTCAATTTTTGTTAGATTCCCCTAAACATTGCTCCAACTACTTGAACCTTTTAGGGACTCCTTATCTTTTAAATTAAGTCTTCATATATATTGGTGTTATACATTCAGATTATCCCTACTGAAAATAAATGAAAGCTAACATATATGCTTTTCACAGGAGAGCAGCTTCATTGCAGTAGAGTAGTACTTGTAAAGCTTGGGTAATACACTGTTTTTTTTTTCTTTTTGTAAGCATGCCTGTTGGATTTCAAAATAATTTCAAAGTAAGGACTCTTGTGATAAGAAAATTAAAAGCTAGGATGTGTTGAGTTCTAAATTTCAAATAAGTTTAGAAAGTTACCACATTAGATTTATTTAAACTTGTTCTGTGTTAGGTTTCTCAAAATTTCAGTGCTTAGGTGTATTGGCAGTCTGTAAGAAGTTTTCAGTTTTATGTTTTTGTTCTGATGCAATCTAAAAAAATTAACAGCATTTTGATCATAGGATGGCCAGTTTGTGTCTTAAGTCTTTTTTTTTTTTTTTTTTTTGCGGCACCGGGGATTGAACTCACAACCTCACACCTGTCAGACAGGAGCTTAAGTCACTGAACCAAACTCCTGGCCCTGGTTTTTTTTTTGAGGCAGGGTCGCACTGTGTAGCTCAGGCTGGCCTTGTGCTCGCGTTGTAGCCCAAGCCGGCCTCGAACTCACAACGTTCCTCCTACCTCAGCCTCCCGAGTGCTGGGATTAAAGGCATGCGCCACCATGCCCGGCTGTGTCTTAAGTCTTGCCATACCATTTTGAAAGTTCTTGCTTTTCTGTATTTTCCATTGTCATATATAGTGTAAATGTGTGATACATTTAAGTTTTAAGCAAGTTTTCTCAAACCAGTATATGAATGAATTTCTCAGGGTTGTCTGCAGACTCAGAGCTTTTTTTTTTTTTTTTTTTTTTGCAGTGCTGGGAATTTAACCTAGGACCTTGTGCACAGTATTCAAATTTGAGAACAGTTTTATTTTTTTAAAAAGTCCAATAGATGAAAATAATTAAATTTTAAAAGTTTTTTGTTTTTTTGAGATAGGGTTTCAGTAGTTCAGGCTGGCCTTGAACTCATTATGTTGCCTAGCCTGGCCCCTAACTTGTGGTAATCTTCCTGTCTCAGCCTCCTGAGTGCTGGGATTATAGGTGTGTGCCACCATTCCTGGCTTAAAATGTTTTATTTTTTAAGTGTTAAGTTTTAACTAGAGAGGCAGTATCAGGAAAGGGAAGAAGTAGAAGATTTAGGAGTCTAAAGTAACAAGTATTTGTAGAAGCTTAGCAGTTAAATCCATAATATCAGAATTGCCACTTTGATCATTCTGAATACTCTTCTCGTGTGACTGGATCAGCTCTTCTGATTTGAAGGAGAAGGGGTCAGACCATGAGGTTGAGCTGCTTTGTATCAAATGTTTCAGATGAATTCTAGACTTATTTTCCTGTGCTGTGTTTGTGTGTTACTTACAAGTTATTTCTTAAACAATACATATTCTCCTAGCCAGGGTTTTAATTCAGTGGTGTAAGTGCCTGCCTGGCAGGTGTGAGTTTGATCCCCGGTACAAAAAACAAAAACAAAACAAAACATATATATATAATGTATTATTATATATTATATATAATATATATTATATATGTATTATATATAATATATATAATATATATATATATATTCTCCTACTTGATGGTAGGCATTGGAGTTAACTAGTGAACAAAGCGATGTTGGAGGTATTCTTAGAACTAGTGGGGTTTTGCTTGGCCGAGATCATGGGAAGTGCTTTTCAGGAGATGCGGTAGGTACAGAGATGCTCCTTGGGACGTGACGTGGGGTTTGTGATGGCAGTGTTGGGTTGAAGCATATTTAGTAAGTACTTGTTTGTTGAATGCCTGGTGTTAAGTAGGCAGTGGAGATAGAGTGTAACAGCTAGGGAGATTAGTGAATGTCAATGAGAGTGAGGATTGGGAGCCAGATGTGTTGGAGTTTGTAGATTATTAAAAAGACTTTGGCTTTTGAGGGGGAGAGAGAGAGAGAGAGTGAGAGCGAGAGTGCAGTGAGCATCCCTGGAGGGTGTTAAGTAGACAAGTGACCCTACCGCACTGAGTTTAGGACGACTCTGACCCCTCTGTTGAGTGTGGACAGTAGGGGTTAGGGTGGCAGTAGGTAGATCAATCGGAGTCTGTTAGAATAAGTCAGGTGAGGCGATGGATGAGGAGGCTGTTAGAGGCAGGCGAGGTGTCTGCTTGGACTAGACAGTAGCATTGGAGAAGTGACAACACAGTAACAGATTGGATGTGAATTGTTAGACAGTGATAGCTCTGAAGGCATTTGGTTTGAGTAACCAGAAACCTGGAATTGCCATTGAGACAGAGACTGTAGGTAGAGCAAAGTGGGGTACAGAAATTCATTTCTTGAAATCTTTTTCATTTGAGATCGTTATAGATTCACTTGCAGTTGTAAGAAATAGTATAGAGACCTTCTAACACTACTCAGTCTTCCCCCACAGTAACATTTTGCATAACTGTAGTGCAATAGCACAGCTAGAGTGTTGACATCAATGCAGTCAAGATGCAGGGCGTTTCATGTCACACTTGTTGACTCTAAAGCTACCCCTTCCCTCCTGAACTTCTGAAAGCTACAAATTTGTTATCCATTTCTATAATTTTGCTATTTTGAGAGTCTGATGTGAATGGAATCATGCAGCATGTAACCTTTGGGATTGGCCTTTTGTTATTCAGCATCATTCTCTGGAGATTCACCTAGGTTATTAAATGTGTCATCAGTTTGTTTTTATTGCTAAGTAGTATTCCATGGCGTGGATAGACTGTACCTTAATTACCTGTTGAAGCCTATCTAGGTTGTTTACAGCTTTCGGCTATTAAGAATAAAGCTTTATAAACATTTGTGTTAAGATTTCCTTATGAATGTATGTTTTCATTTCTCTGGAATAAATGCCCAGAACTGCAATTTCTGGGTGATGCTGCAATTGTGTATTTAGTTTTTGTTTGTTTTTTTTTGTGTTTTTTTTTTTTTTGGTCTTTTTGAGACAGGGTCTCACTGTGCAGTTCAGGCTGGCTTTGAGCTCACGTTGTAACCCAGGCTGATCTTAAACATGGTGCACATATATCGCTGTGGTGTGATACTTTTAATTCTTTGGGAAGATACCCAGAAGGGGAATAGCTAGGTTGAATAGAACCTCTAGTGCTAGATTTTAGAGGAAGCTCCACACTGATTTCTACAGTGGTTGCACCAGTCTGCAGTCTCACCAACAATAGAGAATGATTCCTTTTTGCCCACAGACCGCCACCATTTGTTATTGGTTGATTTCTTGATGGAAATCATTCTTTCTGGAGTGAGTGAGAATCTCAGTGTTATTTTAATTAACACTTTTTGGGGGGAATTTTAGAGTGAAGCATTCTACTTCCTTAATAGTTAAGAGGGTGAGTCAAATGATTCATTTCATATTGGGTGAGCAGTGATACTTTGTAAGTAACCATTTCCTCTGGGTGGATTGTTCATGGTATTCTCTTATTTTCCATTTGATGGCTGCAAGGTTTATAGTGGTATACTGTTTAATCTCTGATGTTGATAATTTGTATGTTTTTTTTGTCATACATGTTAGAGATTTGGCATTTTAAAAATCTTTTCAAAGAACCAACTCTTGTATTCAATTTTTAGTATTTTCCTGGTTTTCAGTTGCATTGATCTCTGGTTTTCATCATTCCTTTTTGTCTTTGAATTAATTTTCTTCCTCTTCTAGGTTCTGGAGATAGGTGCTTACATGATTGGTTTGAGACATTCTCTCTTTTCTAATATATGCATCTAGTGGTATAAATTTCTTTCTCCTTAAACTGCACCCCATATAATTTAACATGTTCTGTTTTCATTTGCATTTAACTCACTGTATTTTTAAAATTACCTTTGAGGCTTCCTCTTTGACTCATAGATTATTTAGAAGTATGCTGTTTTAAGTGTCTGTAGGTTTCCCTTTCTTTTTTTTTTTTTGCGGCGCTGGGGATCAAACTCACAACCTCACACCTGCCAGGGCAGGTGCTTAAGCCATTGAGCCTAACTCCTGGCCCTGGTTTTTTGAGGCAGGGTCGCACTATGTAGCTCAGGCCGGCCTTGCGCCTGCGTTGTAGCCCAAGCCAGCCTCGAACACACAACGCCCCTCCTACCTCAGCCTCCTGAGTGCTGGGATTAAAGTCGTGCGCCATCATGCCCGGCTAGGTTTCCCTTTTTATTAGGCTGTTTTTGTCATTTTGTTTTGTGGTGCCAGGGACTGAGCAACAGAGCCTTATGTGTGTTAAGCTTGCCCTCTATCACTGAGCTCCAGTATCTGATTTGAATCCAATATTGTCAGAGAAAAGACACTATAATTTCAATTCTTTTGAATTTGTTGAGATTTGCTTTATGGTCCATAATATAGAGTATTTTGGTGTATGCTTTGTGGGTTCTTGAAAATGTTTTACCTTTTTTTTTTTAAAGTCTCTTTGAGACAGGGTTTTGCTATGCAGTTCAGGCTGGCCTTGAACTCACTTTGTCACCCAGGCTGGCCTCGAACTCACGGTGATCCTCCTGCCTCAGCCTCGCGAGTGCTGGGCGCACAGGTGTGTAACACCATTCCCCGCTGTATTTTGCCATTGTTAGAAGTTTTGTAAATGTCATGTAGATTGTGTTGATTGATGGTGTTGCCAATTTTTGTGGAAATTGCCTAGTTCTCTCTCTCTCTCTCTCTTTTTTCTTTTGAGACAAGGTCTCACTGTGTCCTGCAGGCTGGCCTTGAACTCACTTATGTAACTCAAGCTGTCTTTGTAGTCACCACAATCCTCCTGCCTCAGCCTCCTGAATGCTGGGATTTTAGGTGTACACCACCATGCTTGGCCTCAGTTCCCTCAGTTTTTGCCTCACATATTTTGCAGCTTTGTCGTTTGGTGCACACTGTGGGGTTTTGGCAGTTGACCGTTTTGTTGTTGTGTAATGTTTCTCTTGGTATTTTCTTCACTCTGAAGTCTATTTGATATTTAAAGAGGTCACTTCTGCTTTCCTTTGGTTGATGCCTGCATGACACATCTTTTCCCATCCCTTTCAACTTGCTGATCATTATATTTGAAATGAGCTTCTTATAGACAGTGTGTGATGGGGCCTGCCTTTCTGTTTTTTAATTGGTTGCTGGGCGTGGTGTCACATGCCTGTAAATCCCAGTACTTGGGAGCCTGAGACAGGAGGATTGCCTTGAGTTCAAGGCCAGTTTGGGCTACACAGTAAGACTGTCTCAAAAAAAAAAAAAAAAGGTCATTGGTGTATTCAGGCTACTTGCATATAATCTCATTATTGATAATGAAATATGTCATTATTGATATGTTAGAGATTTTATTCTTTGTCTTTAGTTTTCTAAATTTATTTATGATCTATTTCAGTATGGATCTCTTTGGACTTATCCTGTTAGAACTTCTCTACGCAAGCTTCTTGAATCTTGTGGCACTGGGGATCGAACTCAAAACCGAGTGCTTGCCAAGCAGGTGCTTAAACCACTGAGCCAAACTCCCAGCCCCAGTTTTTTGAGGCAGGGTCGCACTATGTAGTTCAGGCTGGCCTTGCGCTCTCGTTGTAGCCCAAGCTGGCCTTGAACTCACAAAGCTCCTCCTATCTCAGCCTCCCGAGTGCTGGGATTAAAGGCGTGCGCCACCACGCCTGGCTGAGTTCTAGTGGTTTGCTGAAGTTCTCTTCTGATGGCTTCGTTGTTCTCAGAGGCTAGGAGGTCATAGCTTCAGTTGAGACTGAGGATACCAGATTTGGTGTGGGAAGTTGGAGAAGAGGAGAATGTGAGCAGTTTCGGTTTCTTAAGAGAAGGGGAGGATAAATGAAGTAGGAAAATACAGTGTCATTGCTGACAGCTTTACCCATGGACCTGACTCTGGCCTGGGATTTCATCATAATTTTTTTTTTTTGTATTGGGGATTGAACTCATGACCTCGTGCTTGCCAGGCAGGTGCTTATGCCACTGAGCTAAATCCCCTGGCCCTGGCCCGGAATTTCAGATGAGATGGGAACAGTGGCGTGGCTGAGTATTTATTCCCAGCTATGGTGAGGTGCTTGGTGCAAATGGGGAGTAGTCAGGGAGCTGGGTGGACAGAGCCTCAGCAGTGAGTGGGCCCGATGAGCGAGAGGGAAGGAACCGCATGTGGATGGAAGAGGGTTATGTGTCTGAGCACAGGGCGAAAGAGAGAAAGCGTTATTGGCGGGGTTCGTGGTGGTCGGGCTGGGGGTCTGGATGGATGAGACTACGGTGAGTGGACTAGGGAAGGGCGGGAGACCAGGTTAGCAAGTGGACTGCATGCAGCTGAGGTTAGCGGGGAGTGGGTGACCGCGGGAGAGAGGCGCACGGTCAGCAGGACGGGCAGCTCTTCAGAGGAGAGGCAGTCAGCACAGGAGTGCTGGCCCAGGTTAGAGTGAGCTCTAGAGCGGGAGCTAACAGCATTCAGAATTAGGGGCGTGACTGCAGAGTCAGTGGAGGGAAGTTCCTGGGTGAAGGTGACAATAAGAGGTGCAGAACAAGTGACCTTGTCTGGAGGAGATTGAGAGACTGACCTGGAGGGGCAGCGAGGGGGCAGCAGCACCTTCTCCGACTCTGTGGTGCAGCTGTGTGGGGGAAGCAGAAGGAAGAGCTGCAGGGCAAGCGTGCTCTGTGGGAGGGTCGGCCAGCTTTGAGTCTCAGCGAGTGAGCGCGGGAGCAGGGAGGAGCTCTGCTGAGGCCCTGAGCTCCGGAGTGTGTGGCCAGGGTTTCTTTGTGATTGTTCTCTCCCTGGTCCATCGGTGTCCTTCAGAGATACATGACTGTAGGCAAAGTCAGGCATAGAATGATAGTTCTGTTAAAGATCAAGGCTGCTCAGTTGTCTCCTAGTTGTTTTAATTATATTTTAAAACTTGTTGTTCTACATTTTGGGATGAAAATTAAATGTGTAAGTTCCTGAATCATAGCTGAGTTGAAGTGATAAACGTAAAAATTCTTTTTAGACATCCTTTGTCTTCTGAATAATGTACTGTATTGTATATCATGTTATTTTTCTTTTCTCTCTGTTTTTTTCTTTTCTTTTCTTTTTGAGATGGGTGTCATTATGCAGTTCAGGCTGGCTGAGCTCATTTTGTAGCCCAGGCTGATCGCGAACTTGCAACAGTCCTCCTGCTTCAGCCTCCTGAGGGCTGGTATTACAGGTGTGCGCCACCATGCCTGGTTTCGTATTTTTCTTTTCTACTACTTACAAATTTCAAGGAACCCAACTGTTGAGAATGTTTTGAGAGAATTTACTGTCTTTTTGTTAATTTTTACTTTTCTGTGTGTGGTACAGAGCTTTGTACCCAGGGTGTCAGGCATGCTAGACAGGCTCTTTACCAATTAGCTACACTACACTCCAGCCGTACTATCTTTTTTTTTTTTAAAGACAAGGTCTTGCTATGTAGTTCAAGCTGGCCTTGAACTCACAGTGGTTCTCCTTCCTCAACCTCCTGAGCGCTGGGATTGCAGGCATCCACTGGCGCTGCCGGCTAACCCTATTATCTTTTAGAACTAATTTACTAAATTATTTTTTTGGGACTGTCTTCAGCTCAATTGAAACCAGCTATTTTTTTTCTATATGAATAGATGTCAACTCATATATGTGTATTCACATAAACAAAGAATTGTTTACGCACACATACAATTATGAAAGTCCTGATTGACTTGATTTAATCTTATCCTTATAAAATATTTTATTTTGATAGCCTTTAAAATGTCATCCAATGTATATATGTATGTATGTATTTATTTATTTTCATCCAGTGTATTTAGATCCCACATGACAGTGTTTTGTTGTTAAACATCTTCAAAGTTCTCTAAGTGATGCTGTATTGGAGTATAAATTAGGAACATATTTTAATTTCTTTTTTTTTCTTTTTTTGGTCTTTTTGAGACAGGGCTTTGCTATGCAGTTCAGGCTGTCTTCTGACTCACTTTGTAGCCCAGGCTGGCCTTGAACTTGCAGCAACCCTCCTGCCTCAGCCTCCTGAGTGCTGGAATTACAGGCATGTGCCCCCATGTCTGGCCACATGTGTCACTTTCAATAGGGGTTTCTCTGTGGAATCTGCCGTTGTGAATTGCTGTTGCTATGCAGTTCCTTATGTAAGTGATTTTCCCTTGACTTTAGTAAGCCATGCTGAGCAGCAGGAGCGTGGGGAACTCAGAGGTTGCGTCACTTGGCGTCCCTTCTCTGTACCTACACTGCCTCCCCCAGTCTTTGCCATGGTCCAGCTGTCACTGACCTTTTTTTATTTTTTATTTTAAGGAGTATATAACAATAAAACCAATCAAAACAAACCAGTGTAAGACGTACAGGACTTCAAAACATTATGAAATCATAATGCCTTTTGATGTCTTCAAAAAAGTTGCAGATAACTTCGGACATAGTAAAAATCAAATAGAGCAGAATAGAATAGAAACAATAAAAACAAAACAATGAAAGGACAAAACAAGCCAATAATAAGTCCAAAATTGTTACCATAATATATCTTCCTATACTTGAAACAGCTACTGCCACAGGATTTAACATAAACAAAACAAAAGAGAATGAAACCCAACCAAACAAAACAATGGAAGTGGTATAGGACCGCAAAACAAGATCATTGGGAATCAGCAATGGCTGCAGCCCTCAGAAGGAGACTCCCCCACTAGATGCCACACTGCTTAGCAATTTCCTCTGAACCTATGATCAGACCACTGGCCCCAGCTGTTCCCAGTCCGACTATGGCCTGTACATGGCACTGGTTCCCAGACTGGGCTTGTTTGTTGCTGCAGCCATTGTTCTGTGTAACCCCGGTCTGCGAATGGCTTTTTTTTATTTTAAAGAGAATAAAACAAAACAAAATAGAATAAAGCAGATCAGAGCAAACAACAGGAAATCAAAAGTGGCCATCATAATGTCTCTTGTTTTCTTTGAAATAGTTGTCCATACCTTCATGTGCAGTAAATTAATACAAAACGAAATAGTATAATGTGGGAGACAACTTGAGGGCGTCCCCTTGAATGCAGAACAATTGCTGCAACATCGATCATATTGAGACTTATTTCCTTACGTTGATATATACAGAGCTGACCATGGTATTTCCTTCTTTCTTCAATTGACTCTAAGCATTGCAAATAAGACTAGCCGAGGTACTGGTATGTAATCTCTGAAGCCATCAGACAGTGTCCTGTTTCCTCACATAGTGATCTCTGTAAAACATATAGGCACAGTGGGATGGCAGAGCCAATGAGCTCCAGGAATGTCAACTGGGTATGAGCCTCGAGAAAGAGGCTATGAGTCCCCAGGGCATAAAAGTTTACATATCAGAAGCAGGTACTGGTATGTAGTCTTTGAAGCCATCAAGACAGTGTCCTGTTTCCTCCCAAAGCGACCTTTGTAAAATGTATAAAGCACAGCGGGATGACACAGCCAGTGAGCTCCAGAAATGTGGACTGGGGATGAGCCTTGAGAACGAGGCTGTGAGTTCCCAGGGCATAAAGTTTGCATATCAGAAACTGAAGCAGCAGCCTCCTAAAATAGTCCACTTGCTATCTTGATTGGGTTGTGCAAATTGATCCCTCTGCATATCTTTATCTGCATTTTGCAGAGATACGTTTCTCACTACCTTGTTAGCCAGCTCAAGTTACATAGTTCCTGCCATCCTAACTGTCACTCATCCTCAAGCCACCTCCTTGCTTCACTAGTTAACAAATTCTGGGAGAGGCTGTTGTAGTCAGGGGTTACAGGGAGAACAACTACATACAGGACACAGGGTTTGTAATACTGTTTTATAATAATCACCCAAAGTTAAACACGAGACGGTGCAGGAAGATCTGTCCACAACACTAAGACCCAGGATAGCCGAGGGCCTGGATGCCACAGCAATATCATGCAAGAGTCCCACTAGAGACCCGAATGCATGACAATGCCTCCCACAGTACCAACTGGGAACCTAAGAGCCCCCAATAAGGGCTCACGCCAGTTTATTTACGGTTCTGTGCTGGGAAGGCCACAGGTCAGTGGTGGAACTAGAAAGTCTATGCCAGCAGGGTGAAGGAGCCATGCAGTGGATTGA
>RJWM01011992.1:9237-58104 GCA_004363535.1 Dasyprocta punctata
AGATGAGGTGGCTAAGTGTGTTTGTAGTTGTGGCTGTATCTTCTAATCTATTCCATTGATCTTCAGGTCTGTTTTGATTCCAGTACCATGCTGATTTTATCACAGTAGCTTTGTAGTATAGTTTCAAGTCGGGGATTGTGATGCCTCCTGCCTTCCCTTTGTTGCCCAGAATTGCCTTTGCTATTCTAGGTCTTTTCTGCTTCCAGGTGAATTTCAGGAATGCTTTCTCTAGTTCTGTGAGGTAGGCAAGTGGCATTTTGATTGGAATTGTATTAAATCTGTATAATAATTTTGGGAGAATGGCCATTTTCACTATGTCTGTTCTACCTATCCATGAACAGGGAATATCTTTCCATTTTCTGAAATCTTCAATTTCCTTTTTCAGAGTAATGTAATGTTCACTGTATAGATCTTTTACTTCCTTTGTTAGATTGATTCCTAAGTATTTCATTTTTTTTTTGGATGTTATAGTGAAGGGTGTGGTTTCCCTTGTTTCTCTGTCAGTGACTTTGTTGTTTGTGTACAGGAATGCTATTGATTTTTGAGTGTTCACCTTGTATCCAGCAACCTTACTGAATTTGGTTATTACTTCTAGAAGTCTTCTAATGGATCTTTGGGGGTCTTCTATGTAGAGTATCATATCGTCTGCAAATAATGATAATTTCACTTCTTCCTTTCCTATCCTTATTCTCTTTATTGCTTTCTCTTGTCTAATTGCTCTGGATAGTATTTCCAGAAGTATGTTGAATAGGAGTGGTGATAATGGACATCCTTGTCTTGTTCCTGATTTTAGGTTGAAAGTTTTCAGTTTTTGTCCATTTAGTAAGATGTTGGCTGTTGATTTATGATATATGGCTTTTATCAGGTTGAGGTAGAGACCATCTATTCCAATTTCTGTAGGGTTTTTTTTCATGCATGGGTGTTGGATTTTGTCGAAAGCTTTTTCTGCATCTATCGAGATGATGATGTGGTTTTTGTCCTTGGCCCTGTTGATATGGTGTATTACATTTATTGATTTACGTATGTTGAACCATCCCTGCATCCCTGAATCCCACTTGATCATGATGTATAATCTTTCTGATAACTTGCTATATTGTATTTGCCAGTATTTTATTGAGGATTTTTGCATCTATGTTCATGAGGGAGATTGGCCCGTAATTTTCTTTTTTGCTTGGGTCTTTCTCTTGTTTTGGTATTAGGGTAATACTTATTTCCAGGAATGAGTTAGGGAGACTTACTTCCCTTTCAGTTTCATTGAAGAGTTTGAGGAGTGTTGGCATTAAGTCTTCCCTGAATTTCTTGTAAAATTCAGCAGTGAATCCATCAGGGCCTGGGCTTTTCTTTGTTGGTAGGGTCCTAATTGCATTTTCAATTTCATTAGCTGAAATTGGGTTATTCAGCAGCTTTACATCTTCTTGATTCAGCTTTGGTAATTCATAGGTTTCTAGGAATCTGTCCATTTCTTCTGTGTTATTGAATCTATGTGAGTAAAGGTTTTCAAAGTAGGTGTTGATGATCTTCTGTATTTCCACAGGGTCTTAGTGATTTTACCCTTTTCATTACTTATTGCATGAATCTGAGTTTTTTCTTTCCTCTTCTTGATAAGGTTGGCTAGGGGTTTATCAATTTTATTTACTCTTTCAAAGAACCAACTCTTTGATTCATTAATTCTTTGTGTTGTTTTCTTAGTTTCAATTGTATTAATTTCTGCTCTAATCTTAATAATTTTCTCCCTTCTTTGGGCTTTGGACTTGACTTGCTCTTCTTTTTCTAGAAGATTGAGGTGCAGCATTAGGTTGTTTATGTGTGTTCTTTCCATTTTTCTGACGTGGGAGTTTAATGCTATAAATTTCCCTCTGAGGACTGCTTTCCTTGTGTCCCACAGGTTCTGGTTGGTAATTTGTATTTGCATTTTCATTCAATGGTAGATACTGTTTATTTTCTTCTTTAATTTCTTCTGTGATCCATTGGTTATTTAGGAGGGTATTATTTAATTTCCATGTGTTTGTGTGGTTTTTGTAGGGTTTTTTGTCATTCGTTTCCAATTTTACTGGGCTATTGTCAGATAATATGTGTGGAATTATTTCAGTTCCTTTGCATTTACTTAAGCATGTTTTGTGGACCAGCATATGATCTGCTTTAGAGAATGACCTATGTGCAGCTGAGAAGAATGTGTATTCTGATGTTGATGGGTGGAATACTCAGTATACATCTACTAGGTCCATTTGTTCACAAGTTTGATTCAGTTCTGTTATTTCTTTGCTGATTTTTTGTTTGGTTGATCTCTCTGTGACAGTGGGGTGTTAAGGTCCCATGTTATAACTGTATTATTCTTTATTTGGTTTTTCATTTCTATTAAGAATTGTCTTACATAATTGGGTTCTCCCATATTTGGTGCATATATATTTATGATTGTAATCTCTTATCTTGAAGTTTTCCCCTAACAAGTATGTAGTGACCTTCTTTATCTCTTTTGATCATTTTCAGTTTGAAGTTCATATTGTCTGCAAACATAATAGCTACCCCTGCTTTTTTCTGGGTTCCTGTTGCATGGAGTATTGTTTTCCAGCCTTTGATTTTTAGTCTGTGAATTTCCTTTTGAGTGAAATGTGTTTCTTGTACACAGCATATTGTTGGGTTTTGTTTCTTAACCCACTCTGCTAGTCTTTTTCTTTTTATTGCTGAGTTGAGACCACTTACATTGATTGATATAACTGATATGTACCGGCTCATCCCTGTCATGATATCTTTCTGTTGTTGGTTTTCTGCATTTTCTGTTTAATTATTTGCCCTGCTTAGTGGTTTCCTTTTGTTGTTGTTCTTAAGATTGTAGCTATCTTTGTCTCTTTCTAGAGTGTCTTTCAGTACTCTCTGTAGTGTTGGTTTGGTGGCCATAAATTTCTTCAGTTGTTCTTTGTCATGAAAGTATCTTATTTCTCTATCAATTTTTAAGGATAGTTTTGCAGGGTACATCAATCTGGGTTGAAAGTTGTTTTCTTTTAGGATTTGAAATACTTCACTCCAAGCTCTTCTTCACTTAAAGGTTTGTGTTGAGAAGTCTGCCGTGATTCTGATAGGCTTTCCTTCATAGGTGATCTGTTTCTTTTCTCTGACAGCTTTTAGTATTTTGTTCTTGTGCTGTATTTCTGATACCCTTATTATTAAATGTCCGGGTGATGATTTATTTTGGTTATGGTTAATTGGGGTTCTCTGTGCCTCAGTTACCTGTATTTCAGATTCTCTTCCCATGTTTGGAAAGTTTTCTGCTATTATTTCTGTGAATAGTCTTTGCAAGTCATTAGTATTGACTCCTGCTTTTTCATTTATGCCTATTAATCTTATGTTATTTCTCTTGGCCTCATCTTGCAGCTGTTGAATTGTTGTTTCTTGGTTCCTTACTATTTTTAAGAGATCTTTTCTTTCGTGGCCATGAGCTCCCATGCTGTCTTCAAGATCTGAGATTCTATCTTCAGCTTCATTTAAGCGGTTTTTCAAACTTTCCATGGAGTTTTTCATTTCCTGCATTTCCCTTTGCATCTGTTTCATGCATTCTGTTTGTGTCTTATATTGTTCATTCAAAGTTTCCATCATTTTCTTAAGTTCTTTTATTTTTTTATCTTGCTCTTCTTTAGATACACACATTTCTTTAATAATGATTATCATTTCATTTCTTAGCTGAGAGATTATTTCTGATTTGAGTTTCTCTATAGCTTCATCGAGCTGTTTCTTTACTGCATTTGCTATCATTTCAGAAAGTTCAGTTGTGTGACTCCCAGTGTCTTCCATTTCAGTGTCTCTTGGGTTTGGTCTCAGTGGGCCAGGGGAGTGAGACTGCCTCTTGTTCTTTCGTTTTGTCATTTTCTTCTGGGACCTGTGTGGCTCTGTGTCCTGTGAGGTTGACCGGGCGTTCCCTTGGTGGGTTGTGCTGAGTCATGGGACCGGGTAGAGCTGGAACCTGTGTGTAGCTAGTGAGGGCGCACTCCTGGAGTGTGCTGCTGAAGCCTCCACCTTACTGGATGGGGGCCGAGACCTCCCAGGCAGCTAGGTGGAGCGTACCCCAGAGTGTGGCGCCACCCAGACCCTGAGTTTGGCTGCAAGGAGTTCAGAGGCTCTAGAGTGCCAGGCAAGCCTGGGCGAGTCCCAGGCCTACAGTGCCAGGCCCTTGCTCCTGGCGAGGCAGGCCCGCAACCTCTAGGACCTGCTGCGCCAGCCACTACACTGAACAATGGAGCTCGCACGTGTGCTCCGAGTTCAGACGGGCAGAGCCCAAGCTCTCCAAGAGCCTGCAGCTATGCTGGCCAGTCCCTGATGAGCAGCTCTGGGGTCCTGGGCTGGGCTGGGCTCAGTACCTCTGTGTCCTGTGAGGCTGGCTGGGCATTTCCCTGGTGGGTTGCGCTGAGTCACAGGACTGGGTAGATCTGGATCCTGTGCACAGCTAGTTAGGGCACACTCCCCAAATTCACATTTTAGAATCTAGGAATTTCTCAACTTGCTAGAAAGGGGGTTACCCATTCACATTTTTATAAATTCATTTGCCAGCACTGTCTTCTATGAGGACTTTAGATAGAGATGTGGGTAAAGCGAAATTATTATCAGCTAATCTATTTGAATGATAGAATTCAAAATGGCATGAAAATACCCATTCTACAGCCTAGAGGATCTTCTGTTTTCCTTAACGTATTCAATTCACGTTGCATATCTTACAAATGGGAACTAGGTAACTAATAGGCTAAATAATGGTCTATTATCATCAGCCTCTTGAGTCTTTATTCAGATTTGTAAGTTATTCTAATGTAGTGTGATTCTATTTACTGTTAATCCTGTAATATAAAATGTAGTTCTTCAGTTCTTTGGTGTATCTTACAATGTGAAAATTATGACCCAAAAAGAAGCAGAGAATTGTTTAAGACTCAATATATTTTACTGCTTTTTTTTTTCATGATGACTCCTAAAAGTTTCAGGATGCTAATTATACAACGATTATATGGTGAATTTTTATAGTGCATGTAGTTATGTACAGTTTAAAGTCCTATAAGTTTTTCCTTTTTTTTTTTTTTTTTTGGTTCAGAATTTAAAAGTAAAGAAACTGTTGGAAGCAGTTCCATGGTTTTGCCTTGACTTTAACAGCTTGGATGCTTTGGAAGATTATAGGCCAGCTGTATTTACAGTTTAATTTAGAGTATTGCATTCTGTCAGGGGAAAGTGACTTTGATTTCCTTATTTCTAGTAGTGTTATATTGGATTACTTGATTAAGGTAGTGTTTGCCAAGTTTTTGTACTGTAAATTACTCTTTTTGTCCTTAGTAATTAAATTTTATCTTAGAGGCAGATATTTTAAAGTTATGTAAATATCTTGTTCCTTAATAAACTTTCAGTTTATTCTTTTACTGATCATGGAACCCTATTTTATTCAAAATATGATCTATTACTATCCTTATTTATTTTGATTCTCAAATGGTGCCAACTTTGGCCACTTTCAGGTCCAAATCTGTAACTCTTTCCTTATTTTCAGACATAAGCTTTTCAAGACCTGTCCTGCACGTTTCCCTGCCCCAGACCTGGGATCAGCTAATTCTTCAAGGAGCCCAGATCCCTTTTGGTGAAGATGTGGGGTAGTATGTACACTTACTGCTATTGAGGTACCAGTGTTAGCAGGCCTTCGCTTTAGACACAGCTAAAAAAATTAATGTACAGTACATGCTTATGTGTACACATGTTAATACTTTCATTTCTATATCTTTATGTCTTATCTTGAGAGCCACAAGTTCGTGTCATTATTTTCAGAACTCATCTAATAATTGACGCACCCTTTATTTCTAATTCCCTTCACCTGTACTTTGAATTCACTTTCATTCAGCACATCCTTGACATACTCATTTGATCTGTCCTCATGCATAATGACACCTGTTTCTGCTATGCCCTCTTTCCACATCAAATAGATGTCTTATTGCTTTGCCCCTAACACTGTATACTGGACTAGTGCCACTCCTATTGCTTACCTCATATGGATGCTTCTTCAGCCCACTCAGGTCTTGACAACTCATATTAGACCCCTTCCCCTGTAAAGAGACCTTACCTCATTCAACTCAGGCTGTTACATCATGTGCAGGACTGACCTCTTCAAGCCCAGTCCCCTTTCCCATTCTCTACCTCTACCCCCATGGATATCTTTCTCACCCCACCCAGGCTCAGACAGACCTTCTGCACTGGTTGTGCCCCACCAGCCTGTCTGAGCTACGTCCCACGTGGATACTCTTATATTGTTTTCTGGAGGCTTGGCTGTTATTAATTTAAATTTACAAGAAATGTTTTGCCAGTTAGTTTCTCCTACTGTATTCATTTTTCCTTATGGTTTTTTTGTATCTTTACAGATTTTTCCTAATTGCCATTTTGTTTATGGGTGATTCCATCTGATAATGGATCTTATTGATAATTCTGCAATTTCTAAGTCTTTCTCTTTCTTTAAATAGTTTACACAAGTTTCTGTAGAGTTGGTATCAAATGGCAATATACAACAACTGGTGTAGCAGCGTAGCAGGAGAATGCACTTGGCTCATTTTTGACCTTGAGCAAGTTACGTCACACTTTCAGACCCCAGTCTCTTTGTTTAGAGAGTGAATAGTTAAGACTAGATTAGGTAGGAATACATAATCAAATATCCATGTCATTCAGAAAGCCTGTGGGCTGGGAGCATAGCTCAGTGGCAGAGCAATTGCCTAAGCATTGCACCATGTCCTGCATTCAGTCACCAGCACAACCAAAAAAGAAAGAACCTACGGTCTATATTCAAGAGAAAGAATTTTGTTGTATGCATGTGTGTGCATGTGTGTTTGTTAGTTAATTTGTTTGTTTGTGACAGGGTCTCTTACATAGCTTAGGCAGGCCTCAGACTCATGGCAATCCTTCTGCCTCAGCCTCCTGAGTGCTAAGATTGCAAGGTTGCACCACCACACCCAGCAAAGAGGACAGATTTTGGTCTAATATTTTGTTTATTTATTTTTATTTTAAGTGGGAAAAAGAGACAGTTTACTAAAAATGATAAGTACCTTTTATATGTAGAAGTATAGCCTTAGTTGGTGTGTCAAAATACACAACTTCTTGTTTGTTTGTTTTTATTTGTTTTTTGAGATAAGGTCTTGCTATGTAGTTCAGGTTAATTTTGAACTCACTATATAGGCTAGGCTGCCTTGACATTGCAGTGATCCTCCTACCTCAGCCTCACAAGTGCTGGGATTACAGGTTTGTGCCTGCCACGCCTGGCCCTAAAAATATGCAACTTTAAAAGTAGTTTTTTAAAAACTAGGACTAGAGGTTCCATTTGACCTAGCTGTTCACCTTCTTGGTATCTTCCTGAAAGAATTCAAAGCATCATACCACAGTGATATATGCATGCTCATGTTTACAGCAGCACAGTTTGTAATAGCCAGATCTTGAAAACAACCCAAATGCCCATCAACTGGTGAGCGGATGAAGAAGATGTGGTTTTTTTATACAATGGAGTACAACTCTGCTATAAAGAAGAATAAGCTTGAGATATTTCTAGATAAATGGATGGACTTTGAGACCATACTTTTAAGTGAAATAAATTACACGTGTGTAAATACTGCATTGTTTTTCTGGTATGAGAAACCAAAAGTATAAATAAGGACCAAAGTGTATTCCAGATATCATGAAATAGGAAGAAAATGTTTAGATGGGGAGGGGAACAAAGGAGGGAAGAGGGGGAAAGGAAAGAAGGAAAAAGTAAATAAATTGAGAAAAGGAAAACATGGAAACAAACCTTTTGTAAATGGGGCAGGTAGAGGAATGGGAAAAACAGCTTACATCATGTACAGGTACAGATTCTTCTATGATGAATGTGATCACTATGTGTATCTAAAATGTACCAATAAAATCAGATTTTAAAAAAATGAAATGTTCATAAAAAAAATAGGGGTTTTTTTGTTTGTTTTTGTTTTTTTACTCTGGCAAAGTTTTACTGTAATATCCACTGTTACTTAAGTGTTGGGAAATGAGACATCTCTGTACTGGTAAAGCAGAAATCAGTACTCATATATGGAGGGCAGTTTAGTGATGTAATTAAAAAGCCTATAAATATGCCTTCACTTTGGCATAGCAACTTGTATACAAAGACTTGTCCTAAATGTGTTCATTAGTGATTAAAAATCCATTAATAAAATTCATTAAGTAAATATGCCCTATTCGTGTGATTAAATACTTTATATAGCCAATAAAAATGATGCATAATATTTAATGACATTACTATTTAATGTTATGGCAGAATTTAGATAATTACATTTTAAAGAAAGTTGTAATATTGCTTTTACTATTTTTTAAGGTTATATGTCTCCATACATTGACAAGACTAGACTGTGTAGTTCTGGGTATTAATAGTAATTATCACTGGATGGTTGTATTCTGATGATTCTTTTTTTTTCTCTGTCTCTCTTTTATGTTGTTTTTTCTCTCGCTCTCTTTTATGTTATTCTGGAAGCAAACTTAAAGTTCCCTTACAATGTTTTAGTTCAATAGAGGTAGTTTAGTTTATATTATAAAAGAACAGATTATCTCCTTCAGAAATCAAATTAAAGCTTCAACTTAAGGGTTTTTTTTAATTATTAATCATTTACATATTTACACATTTATACGTGGAATTATTTTAGAAAACGAAAAAGAAAGCTTCACTTTTGTACTTGAGCAAGTGACTTCAATTCATAGGATTCCTTTTATCCCTAAATTAAAATAACTAATGCCTATTATCCTTTATAATTTTCAGGGTTTTATTCTTCTACATTTATTTTTCCTCCTACCTCTTTATCTAATCTTAGGACCAATAGTTACTGCTTTTTAGCCCATTTGAAATTTGAGAGAGTACATATGGAAGAAAATTAATTTTTTTCTGAAATGATATAGATAGAATACATATGTTTTTATGGTATCATTGTTTCTATATGAACCAGGTGACCAGGTATAATTATAAAGTGTCAAAAAAATCTTAATGCTGAATTTAATTTTTGACAAAGTGTCAAGGTCACAATATTAATCCACTGCATAGAAAGACAGAGAGTAAGTTGCCATTTCAAGCCCAAGTTTTTGTAGCCTGACTTAGTGCTGAGTTTTTATAGGGTAGCAAATGAAAGATCCAGTTCATGGTGGTATGGGGGCAGAAGGCTAAGTGACTTTCACTCAATTAACAGATACCATTTGTGAATAGTCATTAGCCATTAGTCTTTAACTTCATGCAACGGTAGCAGATTATTTCACAAATTTCCTTAAAAGAAATTGAGATAGACTTCTTAGAGTATCTTCTTAAGATATAGTTGACATGTGATAAATTGCACGTACTTAAAGCATACAAGTTGATAAGTTTTGACTTAATGTATGTACTTGCATGAAAGTCATCACCACAGTCAAAGTGGTGTATTCATCACTCTAAGAAGGTCCCATTCTAATCTTCCCTTCCCATTCTTCTCACTCCTGATCTTCTTTCTGTCACTATAGATAATTTGTATTTTCTAAATTTTGTATTGTCTATTATTCTAAATTGAATTGTACTATATTATAGCTTTTTTGGGGGCTTTCATTTAGCACAACTGTTTTGGTTAATATTCATATTATAGTATGTGTCAGTAGTTTCCAAAACAGACTTTTAACATTTTTAAGAATGGTTCTATCGCTTTGGACCAAGTATTTATTTTACAAAACAGCATAGCAAGATAATCTCATTTTAGTCTACCTAATATTCTATTAACTCACGAGGAATTTTAACTATTTCAAGACTTAAGACGTTTTATTGCAGTGTGTCTGTGCAGTGATTGCTTTGTACTTACTCATGAAATGAAAGATAATTTCTTTAAGTGGATTTGTTTCTCCTTTTCTGTTGTGTTTTAATATTGTTTCTCAAAGGAAGGATTGTATTATTTAGTTTTTAATGAATACATTGGTAAAGTGCTTTAATTTTATCTTACCTTTGTGAGAATTTTGCTTTAACTTTCATTTTACTTTATGCTCACAAATTAATATATTTTGGCAATTTACTGGTTAACATAGTAACCAGTAGTTACTATGTTATAGTATTGGTTACTATTGGTAGTATTGGTTAACATAGCATAGCTCTAGCTATGGAGTTAAGATCATGAGGTCTTACCTAACTTACGCCACAGTTTCTACATCAATAAAATGGGAATAATGAAGCATACTTCATGGAGTTTTTTGAGGAAAAGTATAGAATATGTGATATACTTAGAAAAAAGTTAGTGTTCAATGTGGAATAATTATTCCTCATCATAGTTATGAAATCTTTTTATTGAAATCATTACTATACATTTTCAACATCTTTAGATTATCATCAAGTACTATCTCTGAGAAATTGCTTGTCTGGGGAATTACAGCCTCTGTTAAATCATGGTAATGAGGAATCAAAAGTCTGAAGTAATGTTACAGTTACCATAAGCCATCTCTGCTGCATATTATTAATTTGTGTTTTAAAGAATAATAGCAGCTGCCATTTAAGTAACTGCTATAAACAAGTCATTGAGCTTATCTTTTATTTATTATTTCATTTTACCATCAAATAACTGTAGTATAGATATTATTTTCATTCAGCAAACTTCACAGTGATAAAATGAAAGCTTAGGCTGTAAAAAAAACCCAACATATTTCCTATCTGATGTGAACTGTTTTTAAAAATATCATCATGTTTCTCCTGGTGCTGTTACAAATGATGGCTTTTTATTCCATTTTAGGATCTACTATACTAATGCTGTCTTTTCTAGCTCACATACCAAGGCCTCAGTACCTTATCAACATTAGAAGAATCTTAGTCTTAGTTCTTTGGTATGTGGTAGCTAGTCTTCAACCTTACCACAAGTACTACACACTTGTATTTTCACCCATCACAAAGCCTTAGAATGGAATGTTTAAATTTTTTTGGGAAATAGGAAAGTCACTTTTTGATCCTTCATAATATTTGAACTTCGGGATTATCCTAATTTACTTGCTATCTTTAATAAAAATTATCTCATTGCCCTTTCCCAATAAAAATACCTAGTTCTTTAAAATCCCAGGCCATGAAAATGACAACTTTTCTGTGGTATGGTGCAGAGTTTTTACTTCTATCAAAATAAATGTGTACCTACACGTTTTTAAGTTTAGTTACTTTTGGGTTAATAATTCAACATTTGGTCTGTGCTTGCTGTAAGCAAATAAGATGCTGTGCAAATATAAGGATGCATGAAACTGCTTTATGTTAATAACAATAACCAGAATTGCAGCTGGAGTTTTATCAGGTGTATTCATATGTGCTAGTAATTTTACATGTACTATTTGTAGTGCTTACAACTGTTTTATTGTTTGGGGAAACCAAAGCTCAAGGAAGTTTAGAACTTTACACAAAATCTTAATGAGTTGCACAGCCAAGCTTTGCGCCAATTTTAGTTTGTTTTCTTGTGTTACGATTCTTTGGGCATAGTTAGGATGGGGAGGAAGAGGGGTAGAGATTATGTAATAGATTATATTCCAAAACCTAATATGGATATGTAAACAAAGTACAAACAACACAGAAAGTTTAGTAGAAGAAACATATGAAGAGTTAAGTCTAGTACGATTTACAGTGGATAATCAAACTTGTCTTTAAAGCATTTAGGAGTTACTGTTTCTTAATTCAGGGATGTAGGAAAAGGAAGTCTGAATTAATGTCTCGATTAGCAAGTGTAAACTGTACCACTTTTTTTTTTAAAGTCTTACCACATATTTCACTAAACTTAGTATGTAGGCCTTGAACTCATGATGATCGTCCTGCCTCAGTATTCTGAGTGCTGAGATTACAGGTGTGCACCACCACATGTGTTTTCTTGAAAGCACCATGAAGGCAGATTTCTAAATTTGTCATAACATATTGCCAAGCACAGAGAAGACAGTGAAATGTTTTTTTGACCAAAGAAGAAAAAGAGGAACATTGACAGCATTTGATCATGAGGACAAGAAAAAAAAAAAAATACAAGCGTCTTAGAAGAATTAAGAGAGAGATGAGAGAAGCTAATGGGAGAAGCTAAAGAAGCTGGCTTGTTTTAAATTTTACTTAGAAACCTCCTGAGTACGTTACAGATGCTTGATCAAGAATGGAGTGGTATATTAACAATTTCTGTCTGCAGTCATGCATTTCCCCAGCAGTTCACAATATGACAAAACCTGTTTTGCTGGCTTCTGTTATAATCATATTTCCAACCTTGCTGTAAAAAAGAAGATAACCCTGGATTTAGAGGCTTGTGATCCTATTAGATTAACAAAGGGATAACATTTCAGCCTCCCAGAGAAATTGTTATCATTTGTTTCAAAGGTGTTGAACTGTTGTTTTTATAGCTACCTTAACTGGGTATTAGAAAATGATGATAAGATGATGAGAATTCATATTGATTGATCAGGAAATGAGCTGTGTATGTAAATTACTTTCTTTTCTTTTCTTTCTTTCTTTTTTTTTTTTTTTTTTTGTGGTACTGGGGTTTGAATTCACAGCCTCACTCCCGCCAGGCAGGCACTTAAGCCACTGAGCCAAACTCCCAGCCCTACTTTTTTCGAGACAGTGTTATAAAGTACTTTTGTAAGGGAGGGAGACAGTTGTGGTGGGAGTGCAGAAAGGATTAGAAAGAGGTACCCAGGGTAACTCTTTAGAGTGTTTTCTGTAGCTGTAGTTTGATTCTTCCTCTTGCTCTGTCCTCTTGTGGGTGGTTTTGTGTTGTTTTGTTTTGTTGAGACAGGATCTCACTGTATTGCTTAGGTTCTACTCTTGATCACCTGGGCTCAAGTGATCCTCCTGCCTCAGCTTTCCTAGTGCTGGGACTGTAGGTACTTGTCACAAGGCCCAGCTTGTACTGTCTTAGTATTTTAACTTTTCTATAGTCTTACCATACTAATTCAAATTCTGTGTTTCTTTCTCTTCAGCTAGACTGAAAGTTTCTTGAGTTAGGCTAACAACTCTTTGTTAATTGATTTTTGTGTCTGCATACAGTTAATGCTTAAATGTTTCTTGAACTTTACTGAGGGAGGCACTGATTTAGGTAACTAATCTAAAAGTAGTTGCTTGCCTTCACTGAACTCATATTCTACTGGTAATGACTGAAGCATAATTATTATTATAGATTGCCTTTGTATTATTCTAGTGTTCTTTTCCCTTTCCTCACAGGCAGCATTGGAACTGAATGGAGGAACAGAACCCTACCAGATACTAAGTTTTGCCTGGGGCAAGGGAAGAAACTTTCTTCTTCCTATATTCTATGTAAAGTTTTACATTATTGTAGGACTCATTGCTGTGACTAGTTGTATATTTTAGCACAAGAATTATCTCATTTTTCTGGGCAAGACATTCTGAAAACCACATTTATAAGCAAAGTTATAAAATATAATTTTCCTGTATGTACCATTGACTTACTTAGATAATAATATAATTTACTGTGTTTACCTCTAGATGGAATTTTAGTAAATATAAGTTGAACTATTGGCAGAGTTTAAAAATAGGCTGACCTTGCTAGTTTCAGTATACTATACTCATCATTAAGTTATAAAGTTGTGGAAAAGGGAGGTGTATATATAGGTTAACTGCATTCTAGGACAAATAAATTTAGATGAATGAGGCTGAGAATCTGGCCGCTATTGAGTACATTTTTAAAAATTAAAAGTTTCCCTAGGAGAAGTTTTGAAATGGTAGATCTTGTTCTTCTTGTCAGACTTTGAAAGTGAAAATTTTGACTCTTTTAGTCACTGCCCTTCAGCCATAGCCATGAGACTGAATTAAATGTTTCTTCTTCTTTTAACCCCTGTGATGGAATTGGATATATTAGTACCTATGATTGGGGCATTTACATGAATGTTCATATATCATATTGTTTCAGGAGCAATACTTTATTATAAATGGTCTTAGCAGTAACTGGATTTTCAAATGAGTATAGAGTTACAGAAAGTAATTGAATGCTTATTTTCAACTATTTTTCTAATAGTTTGAAACTACTTTGTTTTTCAGTATCCTGGCCATGAAAAAGAGGACATGATAAGTTGTTCAGCTTATGAAATTCAAGTTACACGTGAAAGCTGCCAGGTATATGGACAGTATTTGTTATATTTAACCATTTTTCATATTTTAGGTTATAAAAATTCTCATGGACTGTTTCTATTACATAAATATTTTACCTTCTGCATATAAATAAGAAACTACTTACTAAATACATAGTTTAAATGTTCCTGTTGTATTTTTAAGTTATCAAATTAAGAACATCAGAACATTTCATTTTGACCAACATAAACATGTTTAGGGTTTTTATTTGTTCAAACGTGTTGCAAATAATAGTCCTGCGAGATCTTCTGTGAAGAAGTGTTTTATTAGCAGTGGTCAAAAAGCCCTATTCTGGGTGTTTCTCTAGACATTTTACTTGACCATATTAAAGATTCTGAGAAGTCCTACCAAGAAAAAAAAGTATAGTTGAGAATCTCCCAAATTTATTTAGTCATATACATTTCTGTAGTTAGATGTTATAGAATTGTTCATTAAATTAAATACCAGATGCTATATATAATTTCTAGAAGTAAAAACAAAAAACAAGAACCACAAGTTGATGGAGGGGATAGCTGGGAACTTTGAGAGGAAATTAAAAAGTAAGAAAAGTAATTTTGACTCGAAAATGTCTTTTTGTAGTTACCTTGTTTGAATCAAGTTCCAAACATGTCCACTGTAGTTTGGTTAATGTATTTATTATATTTCTGTTCATCTGAAACAGTTCCTCCCTTCCTGTTCTTCTTTTTTCTTCTGACGTTTATTTGTTGAAGAGACTGTGTTCTTTATTCTGTAGATTTTCCCGTGTGTTCGATTTTATTGACTGTTTCTGGTCCAGAAGAATTTAGGACTGGAGATAGAAATTTTGCTGCATTATCTCCATAACTATACAATATGATCCTTTAAAGGCTGCATCTTATTTGCTGATTAAATATGTTTGAATGAGTGAAATTTATTCATTTCAGCATAATTTATTTATACTGTTAAACAGAAAAGAGCCTGATGGCAGTCACCTTATTTTCTTTAGTGTAAAATCTGCGTGTTACATGCTTTTGTCTACTCTCATAATAAAGTGGTAGAGTTAAAATGTGAACAAGTGTTTGATTGTTCATTGAAATAAGAAAGTTAGGGTAATGGAAATCAATCTTGAAGTTTATATTTTTTAAATTATACTTTTAAAATACACAGTTTAAAAGCTAAGAAATAAAACAATTTTAACAGTTAAAAAAGTTTTAAAAATATATACTGTAAAGTTTTGCCATTTCTTCATGGTTTATTATAGGCAATACAAGGACCTGTGGAATATGAGTGATGACAAACCCTTTCTATGCACTGCCCCTGGATGTGGCCAGGTAATATATCAATTGCTTTAAAATCATTTTGTATGTTCCCATTTATTATAACATTGCTGACAATAAGTTGTCATTAAATGGGTTTTCTTAACAATATTTTATAACATTTTAGAATTAGAATGAAAACATCTCAGAAACCTGAAAAGCAACTGTTTTTTTCAATAGCGCATCTGAATTTTAGAAAATACAGTTTAATGGGAGCAGGTTAGTATTTTGTAGTGGAAAGATGGAAACCTTGAACAAAAATCAAGGTTTTAAAAGTATATTAATTTGACTATATTGGTTGGAAATCGTTAGTTAAATTCCTAATCAAAGATCAGGCATACATTATCTTATGTAAGAATTATTTTACTTACTGAACTCTTATGAAACTGATGTTTACCTCTTGGAGTATCACTAATGTATTAATGTTACTGAGTCTTAAACATTGAGCATATTTGGAAGCAGCTTTGAAATCTAGAATTTCACCTTTTTAGTAGGTGATTAATCTTATAATCGTAAAATAACTATAGATGTTAAAGATGAAAATAAATTTAATGTATAGTGACATTACAAGTGCTAAAATGTAAGTCTATAAGTCATAGGCATTAAAGTATTTCATTGGTTCTCATTTATTTTTAAATTGAGATATAATAAACTACTTTTACTTACAATATATATTTTGATGTTTATATATATTATATATATGCACACATAAAATACTCATGGCAATTAAGATAATTGTAAACATAGTTGTTGCTCTCATAAGTTTCTTCTTGCCCATTTGTTGCCTTAATCAACTTTCTATTACTATAGATTTGCTTACTTTTTCCAGAATTTTATGTAAATGGAATTGTACAGTATGTAAATTTGTCTGGATTCTTACCCTGTTTACAACTTCTCAATTGTTTTACTCTTGTTTTCCATTGCTGTAAGTACATATTATAGATGGGTACTGGGTAGTTCACTTATGAAGAAGGGAGATGTATTAGCTCATGGTTCTGGAGGCTGGGAGGTCCAAGATTAAGGGGCCAGATCTAATGAGGGCCTTTTGCTGGACAGGACTTTCTGCAGAATGGCTAGGCTTTACTACAGATCACATAGCAAGACAGAGTAAGTTTGCTAGCTTGATTCTCTGTCCCCATTCTTGTAAATTGATACTAATTGTATTATAGGGAACCCATCCTCATGACTTCATCTAGTGATAAACCTCCCCAAAGTCCAGCCTCCAAGTACCATTAACATATGACTGAGTTTTAAGTTTCTAATACATGAATTTGTAGGGTCACACCCAAACCACAGTGTACATGTTACATGATCAATAGTTAATTTCTTTTCATTATTACAAAATTTATACATTCACTTTTAACAGGCATTTTGCTTATTTCCAGTTTTTAGTTATTACAGCTTGTGTGCATATTTGTATACAAGTATTTGTTTTTAATAATCACAAATACAGCTGGTGTGAATGTTTGTATACTAATACTTCATTTCTCTTAGATTATTACCAAGAAGTTTAATGATAGAATCTTGTAACAGAAACATGTTTAATCTTTTAGGAAATTATCAAACTGTTTTCCAGAGTGGATGTGCCACTTTACATTCCCATCAACAATTCATAAATTTATGTATCTTTGTCAACATCTGGCAGTGTCAGCCTTTTAAATCTTACTCAGGTTGTGTGAGTAGAGTAGTATCACACTGTGGTTTAAATTGCATATCTTGGATGACTAATGAAAAGGTGAACATTTGCAAGAATGCACTTATTAACCATTTGTATGCCTTGTTTTTATCAATTTTTTGAAACTTTTGCCTGGTTTTTAAAAATTGGATTGTCTTTTAATTGTTGAGTTGTAGCAGTTCTTTATATATCCTGGATACCAATCCTTTATCAAATATTTTTCAAGTCTGTGGCTTGCATCTTAATTTTCATACTAATGTCTTTTGATGCATACATGTTTCTAATTTCTGTGAAGTCTGATACATTAATTTTTCTCTCTTTTATGGTTTTTTGCTCTCTGTGACTTGTCTAGGAATCTTTGTTTACCCATCAGTCACAAAGATATTCTTCTGTGTTTTCCTCTAAAAGCTTGTGTTTTTGTTTAGGATCTCTGTTCCATCTTGAATTAATTTTTGTATGATATGAGGTAGGGGGTCGAAGCTAACTTTTTTTAATAGATACAGTTTTCCAGGCAATTTTGCATCACTTATCAAAAAGATTTTTCTTTCTCCATTAAATGACTTTGGTTCCTCTATGAAAAATCAAGTGAGTATATAGGTATGTTCCCTTTCTGGGCTTTGCTATTCTGTTTCATTTATCAGTATAAGCTTTTATGCCAGTACCACACTATCTTAATTACTTTAGCTTTGTAGTAGCATTGTAGTCTAGTAGGATAAGGCCTCCAGCTTAGTTCTCTTTTTTAAAGACTGTTTTGGTTTGTCTTTTGGTTTTTAGTAATTCTGGTGATTATATGTGTAGTGGTATCGCACGATTTTAATTTGTATTGTTTCTAATGTTATTGAGCAGAGTAAAAAGGGAGTTATCAGAATTGCTGCTAGTTTAAATAGATTGGTCAAGAAATGCATCTCTGATAAGGTGACAGTTGATCCAAAGACATGAAAAAAGGATGGGTGCAAGCCTTACATGTATTTCTGTTGTAATTACAGTATATAATGATCAGTGAGGAGCAGGATAAGAACATAGTCAGAAATAGAAAGAAGATAATGTTCTGTAGGGTTTTATAGACTGTGATAAGGTGTTTAGGTTTTATTCAGAGAGGATTGAGAAGCCATTTCTTAAAGTGTAAACAGAAGACTAGCGTCTGGCAATAGTCCAGATGAGAGATGGAATAAGGGTTTGGAGCTAGGGTAGTGACAGTGAACATAAAATAGACTGATACATCTATTTTGGAGATATATGTGATAACATTTTTCTATGAAGTAAGAGACCTTAAAAAGTACAATCCTCAGAATCTTTCGTTGCTAGAATTTTGAGTATGACTTTAAGTTCCACCAACCAGATTTAGTCTTTCTGCTAAATCAGATTTATTTTCATTTCTTATATTTAGTGCTGAGTTAAATGGAGAGCGGTAGTACTATTCAAGTCATCCATTTTGCTGGTTAGGATTGAACAAACACATCATTTGTAATCCCAGAATTATATAGCTATTAGTCATTTTTCTGTCACTGTAACAAAATATGTAAGATACCAATTTAAAAGAAGAAAGGTGTTTATGGTTCAGTTTTGGAGGTTCCAGTCCTTGATGATTAGCCTCGTTGCTTTGGGCCTGCAAAAGGTGGGACTGTTTGATGAGTGGGAGGCAGAGCAAACCATTCACGTCCTGAGCCAGAAGACGGAGAAAAAATATGTCGGAGTCTCACAGACCCCTTCACAGGAACACTCCCACTGACTTAAGGATCTCCTGCAAGGCCCCACCTCTCAAAGGTTCCACCACTTCCAGTAGCACCACTCTGGGAAGCAAGCTTACAACACTTGTGTTTCTGAAGAGCAGCCAAGATCCAAACTGTAGCAACAGCTAATAATACAATTTGTTTCCAGAACCAGTTTCTGAACTGCGACCAGTTTTGCCATATGTTCAGGAGTCATTCTTGGAAACTTAAACAGCCCTTACCTAATTCCTTATCCTAGTTCTCGTCTGCTTAAAGTGGGTGGAATGGTATCTATTATTTTGTGAATGACATGCCATTTTAATAAAAAGCATTATATTTAAATTTAAACAGAAGGAAAGCCAATTTCAAGACATTAAAATATATGTACCATAAAAGATTGTTTCTTTAAAGACCTAATAGTAAATAAATAATATATGAAAAACATTAACAAATTAGAATTATTTTTAGACTCCCCACTATGAGAGAAATTAACATTCATTCTTTCCATATCTCTCCTTTTACATCCTTTACTGATAGTTAATGTTATTACATTGTCAAGGTTTATCATACTTATTTGTCTTATAATCTGTAATTGTCATATTTACCTAGTTTTACTTCTATGGTAAAATCATAAAGAAGGACAAGAACAAACCTTTTGGACACTCTATCCAGTGTTTAATAGTCAGAAAAAGGGGAAAGGTGTAGTGTGGGAAGCTAAGACCAGTAGCCAGGGAGGAAAATTGTATTCAGAAAGATAATTCAAAGTTAGGAGAAAAATGTCATTTTGTGATAAGATAAAATGAGAATTCAGTATTTACTGTTGGATTTAGGAATAATAAAGATTTTTGGAGACTTTAATAAGAGTAGCTTAAGTGAAATAGCAGGGACAACTATAGTTAGTGTAGGTCTAGGGGAGAATAGTAAGAACCAGAAGTGGAGACATTGTAAGACAGGTAATTCTTGGAGTGTAACTTAAAGAGAACGGTGAGACACGTAGCTGGAGACAGATGTAGGATCAAAGATGGAGCTTACTTGTTTTGCATTTTAAGATGGGAATGTTATGGATTGTTTGTCATTGCAGAGGGATCCTTGAGTAGATAGGGAGAAGATGGCATCCAGTGCTCAAGGGGCAAAACTGGCCTCAGATTGAACCTTGAATAGTTCATTCATAGTAAGATTGAAGAGGGGAAGAGCTGTGTGGAAGATTTGAATAGGGAGCGAAAAGCATATGAAAACTTAAGATATACAAGCATATTTTTTAACAAAAGAAATTGCCATTAGAGGCAATGGCATGTTCTTTTAAGTAGCCTCAGGGATGACAAGTTTTTAGACCTTGTATTATTTATAACACAGGCTAACACAAATTTCAACATAAGATTTCTCTCTTATGTAATTAGTCAGAAGTATAAGTTCTTGAAGTCCTCAACATGGGGCTTCTGTTTTCTCAGTTGTTGTCAAATCCTTAGCAGTAATAAGGGGACAGAAAGGGAAGCAGAGCATACACATCCCCACTGTTTTAGGTCATTAACTGGAAATAATGAATGCATGCTTTTCACTCATTCCTTTTGGACAGAATTCAGTTACCTGGCCACCTAACTGCAAAGGAACCTAGAAAACTTGGCTAAGTGCTTACCTGAAATTCAAAGCTTTACCATCAAAGGAAAATAGAAATAGGTATTAGAGGACAGCTACCACCTGAAATTCAAAGCTTTGCTATCAGAGGAAAAGAGAAATAAGTATTAGAGGACAGCTATCAGTCATAGTTTTCAGAGATAATTGAAATTCAGAAAAGAGAAGTTTGGAGACATAGCAAAAAGTCATTTGGAACCCGAGACTAGTTAAGCTGATTTTAAAGTTTAAGTTATCAATGTCTGGAGTTTAGTTAATAAGAAGATATTAAAGTTGATTTCTTCATTTTGACAAGTCTATCATAGTAATGCAAGAAGAAAACATTGACTGGTCAAGGAATTCATAAGAACTTTCTATGCTGTCTTTCCTACTTTTCTGTAAATTTAATAGTTTTTTAAAATAGAAATTTTATTTAAAACAATAATAAAAAACAGCTGCACCTCAGAAATACACATAACTGTGCAAAAGTTAGCTATGAACCACAGACTAGGACTTACAAATATTTATCAAATGCTTACTGTATGTTTTACTTATATGTGCCCCAAATTTTCTCTAAAATAATTTGAGGAGTTAAAGGTTTATATAGTAGTCATAGTAATGAAAACATTTATGATAGTAGCGTTTTTTTTAAACCAGTCACTGATGCTGAGAACTTCGTAAATTGTCATTTAATCCTTGCAACACTCCTATGAAGTGACTGCTCTAGCCTTATTTTACAGACAAGAAACTAAAGTTGAAGACAAAATGCAGAGTCTGTGAATCACACATCTAGAAAATTTTAGAGCTAGGGTTGAATCCAGGCTTACCGTTGTATAACGTTACGTCTGAGATATCCCTAACTAGCATGCTTGGATCTCAAGATGTGATTGTTTGAGTGCAGATCTCTGTGTATGTATTTTTTTGGGGTTTTTTTTTTTTTTTTTTGACATTTAAAAAAAGTTTTTAAGCCAGGCATGGTGGCATATGCCTGTGGCTCAGTTGTCAGGAGAATCATGAGTTTGGGGCCAGCCTGCACGGTATAGTGAGACCTGTCTCAAAACAAGAGTAATGGAAAGTTTTGTTTCCTCTCAATTACAAAAGGACCAAGGAATGGAAGGAGGGGGAGTGAGAATGGAGAAAAGGGGACATAAAAAGAATTAAGATGTGTCATGTCCATGTACCAGCTCCCCAAAATGAAAGTAATCATTATGCAAACATGTGCTAATAAAAATCCTAGGAATACAAATAAATTTAAGACAAAAGCACCATAAAGAGTGTTGGTAAATTTAAAAGGACAAATAAAATCTAAAGAGAATTTTGGTTAATATTTTAGAGCATTTCCTAAATCCTGCCCCTCTTTTATTCTTAAAATTAAGAGCATATTGCACTGTTTTGTATTCTATTTATATTTGGATGGCATTATATGTATTATGAACATATTGTGTCTTAATTGAAAACATAATTTTAAATGGCTGCAGTGTTCTTTTACTAGAGCATTTATCATAAATTATTTACTCATTCCTCTATTATGAACTTTTAAATTAATTCTAGTACTATCAGAAGTATTATGATGAATGTCTTTCTACATAATCCTTGGCATGCATCGCTCGTTCATTTCTTAAATACACTTTAAGAACTAGAATTACTGGATCAAAATGTATATACACATTCATGTATTTTGCGAAAATGTTTTTGAAAGCTAAACCAGTATTTTTTTTCTTTTACTATTAGTTTTAATTCTCACTAATGGTGACTATTTTCAGAATGAACACTCCAGTCTTGGTTGTTGTATGATTTTTGGCCCATATTTGTTCCCTAAGACATTTAAAATAATCTCATGTTATGATACCACCTTGTAACCCTTACTGATCAAAATATAACCTGGCTAAAATTAACATCCATTGTTAAATCTTACTGAGAACAGCAATGGTGTAGTCTCATTTTAGATGGAAATAGTATTTTCCTAGGAAGTTGAAGGTTCTTGTAAGAATGGTTTTAGAAGCACCAATTTAGTGGAAGTACAAATAATTTTTTCTCACTAGTAACCAGTGACATTATTCCAAATTTTAGTTTTAGCTTTAACACACTTAATAGATATAAATTTCAAATTTCAAACATACATTACCAATTTAAAATATTTTGTTGATATACCACTTCAGAGAGAAATGTAGAGAAACTAGCAAAAAAGAATTTACCTTAAGACTGTTGCTATTAAGTCCTTTTTTTTTTTTTTCATGGCACTGGGGATTGAACTCACAGCCTCCCGCTTGCCAAGCAGGCACTTAAGCCGCTAAGCCAAACTCCTGGCCCTAATTTTTTGAGACAGGGTTACAGTATGTAGTTCAGGCCGGGCTTGCACTCACGTTGTAGCCCAAGCCGGCCTCAAACTCACAACACTCCCCCTACCTTAGCCTCCCGAGTGCTAGGATTAAAGGCATGCGCTAGCATGCCTGGCTCTGGTAAGTCCTTTTTTAAATATGCTTAAGTAACTGTTGGGTATTTCATAGATAAAGACTGCATTGAATTAAGAGAAAAATAAAACTAATTTAGTTAAAGATTCACATAGTATTGGTACTTTTCTATTTTATTTGTGTCACTCATTGTTTTTTGTTTTTTGGGTGTTTTGTTTTGTTTTTGTCGTTTTTCTCCTGTTACTGATCTGTAAGATTCAATTCTTCTATTGTAAGGAGCTAGTTCTTTCAATTAGCATTTATTAAATACTTTATGCTAAATTTGGAGGACAGTATTAGGAGACCTGCCTACTTAAGAAGACAAACATGACTGTATAACTTTCATACTGTGATAAATGTTGCATAGTATTGTGCAGAGTATAATGGACACAAGTGGGGTTTTAACCTCCAAGGGCTAATGGGCTTTGTTGTTTTAAAAAGAAATACACAATAAGAAGAATAAACGGGAAAAATATTTCATTGTTTTAAGGTTAGCCTACAGCTGATTCTGCTAGTTGTATGGAAGGATATAGTGAATTGGTTAAGAGAAGGAGATCACAAGACAAGGGATCCATTTTGATGGTTTGGGTAAACCAAATTCAAGTATATATAATTTAAGTATCTCTTTGTAAAGTTATAAACTAAAGAATTAGTTTAAATCTGATAATTTAATAGTTTAAAAATATTGCTCTGAATTAGAAAGTAGGCAAAAAATTGCTTTGAAATAACAGAAAGAAATGCTTCCTATTTTCAGTTATAAACAAGGAACATCTCATAAAGTCTGGTTTTCAGACACAGGTATTTGGACAGTACATTTATTATTTTGTAATCATAAATGTTCCCTTTGGCATGCAAAACTTAGCCAAGTCAAGTGTAAGAAAAACGATAGCTTTAAAAATATTTTTGCTTCATTTTAAAATAAAAACTGATTTTAAAAATCACTCTCCAATTAAGATAAATATTTGATTTTTAAATGAATTCATTTATTGTATTGGTTACTATTTCTTTGCTGGATTATATCAAAAGCATTCTTTTTATATGGTAACATAAAGCTTGATTTGTTTTTTAATTTGTCCAGGAGTAATATTTTTTAAAGAAAATTCTCATTTAAAAAGTGGTAAGTAACCTTAGGTCTAGATAAATATAGTGCTTTCTACAAAAATCATTGTACCATGGAGTATATATTTTTACTCCAGTATGACAAAAAACTTAACAGTGGTCTGTTCTTAGTATCCAAATGAAATTTATATAAAGGTTCTTTGCATTGGGTTTAGTTTTTAAATGCTGTCAAATGAGTTAAGTAGTTATGTAATATATTTCTATCATTTCTTGGGTAATGGGTTTTCTATGATTATTTGAAACCTAGTATGCTTATCTATACTGACAGAATCTTTTATAGTTTACAAATTGCTATTTCACTGTTAATGGTGGTTTTACATGTTGTGGAAATGAATTTCCTTATCATTTTACTTACTTGATCAAATTGAAAATCTTAACTATATTTTAAAACTTTTTGCCACAGCGTTTTACCAACGAGGATCATTTGGCTGTCCATAAACATAAACATGAGATGACACTGAAATTTGGTCCAGCACGTAATGACAGTGTCATTGTGGCTGGTTAGTATATGCTTTTATTAATAGCTTATATACATATTTCACCTGGAATGTGCACAGTTTTTGTGTATTCTCTGTAAATATTATAGTCTGGTGATATTCCAATGACTTCATTTATAGTAAATGTTGGCAACATGTGTTTTACCCATTACATTTCCATGTTTCTTTTTGATCATTCATATCACTTTATTATATTGTCTTCAAATACAGATTTTATTATCAATTTTATGAAATTTAATTAGAACCCTAGGAACATTCATACCATCTACAGTGTTTACATTTAACTGGTAATTGATCTAATATGATATTTAGTCAATGTTTCTTTTAGCTGTCTACACCTGGTCGACAAGGCTGTGCGAAGAGAGAAAATGATCAAGCCCCTCTTGTTAAAGCAATTAGCAGATTTGTTCATTAGAATTTTGTTATTCTGTGTATATAATTTTCTCTCAGAGTAAACATTTTTATTACTACTCTCAAAAGAGTCCTGAATTCAGTGGTTTTTTTTGTGTGTGTGTTGACCCTATGGCCATACAGTATCATCTAAACGGATGATTGTTTTTCATAATATTTGAAAAGAGAAACCTGATTCATGTATTGGTTATTGTTCCATGCTATATTAGCTTCCTGTTCTAGTGTCTATGTACTAAACATATATACACACATATTTGAAAATACATATACAGACGTATTATAGGTAAATTTGTGTGTTTTCTACATAAGCATTGTGACAATAAAGTTTTTATCAAGTATTGCATAAATTTTAGGCCTTTTTACCACAATAACAATTTGTGTATCATAAATATTCAGAAAAACTCTACATTCTTTCTCTTTTGAACCTTAGCTTACACTATTTTCAATTCTGAAACTATACCTAAATATTGTATTATTAATATTTATAGATTGTTACTTTATAGAGATCAAATTGTCATATGCAGTGCTTTCGATAGATAATAAGACAGTATTGGATAATTCTTCCAGTATCAAAATTTTTGTAATAAAGAAATAGGAGGTAGCCAGAGGTTGGTAATTTATTAAAAACAATTTATGGAAGAGAACTTCTAACATATCTTCAGGTCTGTAAGTAAAAGAAAGTAAAGAAGAATTCTTTGAATATTATGCAAGAAAATCAAGAGCTAGAACCAAGCAAAGAGGGGGGAAATAAGGCAAATAAGCAAAATAACAGCGGGAAAATCTAGTGTCTTAAGCTTGAAGGTCTTTGTTTCCCTTAAACTTACTGTGTTAGAGCACTCTACCTTGGTTTTTTTTTGTTTGGTTTGGTTTGGTTTTTTTTTGTTGTTGTTGTTTTTTTTTTGAGACAGGGTTTCTGTGTGTAGTTCAGACTGGCCTTGAACTCTTTGTATAGCCCAAGCTGGTTTCAAACTTGCAGTGATCCTCCTGCCTCAGCATTTGGAGTGCTGAGATTGCAGGCATGTACTACCACACCCAGCATCTGTATAAATTTTTAACTTGCAAAGGTTTTTAAGTTGACTTCTAGAAATTATTGCCCTGACTGATTACTGTTTGAATTTAATACAAAATAGGACACAAACATAGTACTTGAAAATTTTTTACTAACATGCTGGTGAAGTTAATATTATTATATAAATCAAATGCATGATGTACATGGTATATATTTGAAGATCATTACTCATTGCATCTGCATGTTATTATGCCTATATTCTCAAGTCTTGATGGTTCCAGTAATAATGGACAAAATGATTTATGCATGTACATTTTATTACTTTTTACTACCTTTAGTGTAAGTTAAGAACCTCCTAATAAACTTCGACAGATCCTTTGAGTGTGAAATCAGTTTGACTTACTGATTTAGTCATGAGGGACTTATGATGACACGTTAACATAAGACCCTTACTACTATATGATTTTGGAGGTCTTTTGGGTGGTAGGAGTCAGCACACATTACAAATTAATAGATAAAATTATACAGTGGAATCCCTGCAGTAATTTTGGTATTACTAATAGTGTCTAAGATTGGCCCACATTATGTCTAATGTGTATGGCAAGTGAGTCATTTTAGTGTTAAGTATATTTATATGTAGTAAAAATATTAGGGCTCTGGATATATATGTGAGGGACAAAGATAAAATAGTAATGCCCATGGTGGGAACACAGTAGTTAACAAATAGGAATTTTAATTTCACAAAATATTTATTTTACTTTCAACCAGGAATTGTCCTATTACAGTGCTTTTATTTACTTTATACTAAATTCCTAATGTAATCCATAAAATTGATGCTCCAAAATACATAAAATGTAAATAACATTTGAATATACTTCCAAATATGGAGTGAAAAAAGAGCCTTGAAAATAATAAAAATAAATGTAAGAAATTTATAACTTTGCTGTTTTTCATCCAACATTTACCTCCACTGGCATTTGACCTGTAGGCAATGCATGAACACTCAGGACATACATTATTATACATAATATGAATATACATTCAAGTATAGTTGTAATATTTCCAACTGTAGGAAGTAGAATTGACTTTTCCTCCACTGGTTAGAAAGTAGGCCATGTGATTCTTAAATTTCTCTCATATCAGTCTGGTAAGATGCATTAAAATAGAAAATTAGATAATGGGAAGATTTTGGTTTTTATGTCTCTTATTTTAACTTTTTTTTCTTTGTAGTATAGAGGACTCCTGTAGTAGTTTAATCTACCTACTAAAGATTCTATTTTATCTTAAGCTTGCTTTTATAGTAGATTATGACAACTAAAAGGGCAAGTTAAAACAGACATACCTGTTCTTGTCTTAGTTTTCCCCAAATTTTGCATGAATTCAAACAAAAAATGTTTAATAAATGTAAAGTTTTTAAAATTCTTATCACTGTGTTAGATTTTAATAATTATCTCAAGTAGAATATGTTTATGCCACTCAGAGAAGTGGTGGATTGGGAAGCAAAAATGACTTCTTTTGTACTCTTAGCATTCATAAAGTTGGAGGAAATATTTTGCAGTGCAACAAAAACTTAACCAATTTTTGTTTGCTTTAAAGGAAGAGGTCTTTCCAAAGAGGAAATTAACAACTGACAAAACCAATTCTGCTAATTTGTTAATCAACTATACTTTAAAGTATTTACATGACATTTAAATCTATGTGATTGCTTCTTGATATTTATTTCAGATCAGACCCCAACACCAACAAGATTCTTGAAAAACTGTGAAGAAGTGGGTTTGTTTAATGAGTTGGCAAGTCCATTTGAGAATGAATTCAAGAAGGCTTCAGAAGATGACATTAAAAAAGTATGTTATTAACCATGAAGTTAAAAAAGAAATATTGATGGAAAAACAGTGATAGCTTGCATTTCCTGGTTTCTTCATTTTGACAAATTAATTGACCATTTTTGAACTTCTCATATTTTCTTTATTGTTTATATTAGATGCCTCTAGACTTGTCCCCTCTTGCAACACCCATCATAAGAAGCAAAATTGAGGAATCTTCTGTTGTAGAAACAACTCACCAGGACAGCCCTTTACCTCATCCAGAGTCTACTACCAGTGATGAAAAGGTTAGAAATACATTTTTGTGAAATACAAAGGAAAAATTGAAACCTCAAGTAAAATTGATTTAGTCTCCATAAAATGTTAATATATTAAATTTTACATATATTGAATTTACATAATTCAGCATCAGCTTGTAATAGTTTTATATGTGGTAAATACCATTTGTTAAAGAAATGTCATGAAAAGAAGTACATGAGTGTTTATGGGAATATGAAATAGAGGAACAAACCCAATCAGTACCCAAGCAGCCTTCTTGGAGGAAACCTGTAGGATAAATGGTAAGTAGGGGCTAAACAGGGGATGAGAGGGACCCAGAAAAGTTCCGGGAGATACAAGCTTGTGTCGGTGGTGCGCCTGGTAGGTATTATGTATGAAGGAAAGAAGAGAATGGGGCAGTATTGAGCTAACTGCTGGACAAAAAGTCAATAGCTATATGCTACTAACTATTTTGTTAGTCTTAATCAACTGCCATAATCACTGGGGGAATTGGGAGATCAACTTGGTATTTATTTATTTATTTTTTATTTTTATTTATTTTTTTTCTCTTTGCGGCACCGGGGATTGAACTTACAACCTTGTGCCTGTCAGACAGGCGGTTAAGTCACTGAGCCAAACTCCTGGCCCTGGTTTTTTGAGGCAGGGTCGCACTGTGTAGCTCAGACTGGCCTTGCGCTCACGTTGTAGCCCAAGCCGGCCTCGAACTCACAATGCTCCTCCTACCTCAGTCTCCCGAGTGCTGGGATTAAAGGCATGGGCCACCACACCCGGCTTCTATTATCTGTTTTAAAATAGTGTTTTTATTATTTAAGTCTGATTTTTAACACCTGTGCTTCACTAGACATGGTTCATCTACATTTTGTAGGATGAGAAAGTTCAGGGTAGAGAGCTGTTTAGGTGAGCCTATGGGTCACTTGTTGCTGTCATGTCTGACCAAAAAGACTCACTTTTTATTTTAAAATAATAATGGTTTTATATGTAAAAACCTGTGAATTCTCAAATATTTCAGGATAAGAACACCCTACTTTTATAATAAATATACCCGAAAATTATAAGAAAGAACAGTCATTTTAAGAAGAACCTTCTATTTAAAAATAAATCTATATATATATTTATAAATTGAACTTAATTTTTTTATTTTTAGTTACTTTTATATAGTGACAGCTTAATGGAAAAACTACAACTAAAAAACTGATATGATATTTAGACTGTTAAAGAACTAGTCATACCTAGTTGCTTGCAGCAACTAAAATTACAATGATGATAACATCGGATAATCTGGTAACCTGAGGTCATCTGGGCATTTGTAACATTATTACAGGTACTTCCTGGTCACTCTTTCATTTATAACCATATAGCATGAACTTACATTATTTGGGAGCACCATGTGGACCACACTGAAGTGACAATGGTACATTTAAAGAGAATGATGATACTCTGTTTTAGATTGTTACTGTAAAATGATAATAGTAATGGACTTCTGCCAAGGTAGTGGGGCTAGAAATAAGGAAATACAGTCATACATCACTTAATGACAGAGATACATTCTGAAAAATGCATCAGTAGACTATTTCATCACTGTGCAAACATAATAGTTTCCTGTCTGTTCTATAAAGGGAGTAGGCCTAGGCAATCTCTTGTAAATTGATAGGAAAACATGGGTGGCCAGTTAGCTCAATAGATAAGGGCATGGTGCTGATAAATTGATAGGAATGCAATTTGTAGTTTTAAAAACCAGACTTTAAAAAATTTAAATATTGAATATTGCATCTGAACCTTTACAGCTGCTTCTAAAATATTCTTTTAATTAATTTTAGGTATATACTTTAGTGAGTTAAGTATTATCCTATGGATATTTATAGAGATGTGTTACATTCTGTTCACTAAGGTATATGAATTGATTTGCATTTTTAAATACTACTTTTTCTTTTATCTCATTATTAAATAGGAGGTACCATTGGCACAAACTGCACAGCCCACATCAGCTATTGTTCGTCCAGCATCATTGCAGGTTCCCAATGTGCTGCTCACCAGTTCTGACTCAAGTGTAATTATTCAGCAGGCAGTACCTTCGCCAACCTCAAGTACTGTAATCACCCAGGCACCGTCCTCCAATAGGCCAATTGTGTGAGTGATTCAGGCCAGTCGTTGAGTCTATGAATTGTTAGATCTCTCTTGTTAGGATTTTTCCTAAGACACTGAATTATTTATATTGTGATCCTGGTTGTGTATATCTGTGTGTCATCTACATACTTTTGATTCTTTTGAAAACTTCAGTGGCCTTTTTAAAATACAAATATCTAGTAGATTGGAAAATAAATACCTAAAACTTAGTTAAAAACAAATCAATATAGAATATGAATTTAAAATGGTCTCTTTATTTTCATGGTATTTCATACAAAACATAAGATTCATCACAGTGACATTCCTTGTAATTCTAAATTTTATAAATTGGAGATTGTCCCAAGTAAATGCATAATTTTTCCCATATCTTTATTACTGCTACATAGATTATACATTTAAGATGTACTTATAATTAAATTTCACAGTTTGCTTTGCATTTAAGATGCAATTTAAAATAATTAGAATTTGCTTTGCAGGTTAGAAAATTTGTTTTTAAGTGATATGATGGAGCAATAGTATGTATGAATCTTTTCAGATTTCCCTTTTTTTCCTCCCAGTCCTGTCCCCGGCCCATTTCCTCTTCTGTTACATCTTCCTAATGGACAGACCATGCCTGTTGCAATTCCTGCATCCATTACAAGTTCCAATGTGCATGTCCCAGCTGCGGTCCCAGTGAGTGAGAAATTCAATCTGTTCAGATCTTTGTAGTAATATGAAAATATAATTGAAGCTGCTTGATTGGCATAAGAAAGTGAATTTAACAAAATCCTTAATAGTGACTTGTAATGTTTATTCACTGATATATGTAGTTATAGAATATACTACTGAAAGTCAACATAGAGAACATTTTTTCATCATCTGTGTTCCCTTTTTTTATACTTTTATTCCTTATTCATCTCATTTCAACTAGATCATAGAATTCAGATAGTTCAGATTTTTTATTTCAGATTTTTAATTTTTAAAAGATTTATATTAGAATATTGTCAAGTAATTTTATGGTGTATATGTTTATAAATTTTTTTCTAAAGATACATTCTGTGAACCTTTGCAATCAAATTAAGTTTATGAAATTCTTTTGATAGCCCAGGCATAGTAAAAATCTAAACATTTTAAAGCAGTCATCTCCCACTGTCTAGCAGAAAAATCTAAGAGTTTTTTTGAGGCCCATGTTTAAATATATAAATTTTGGAACACATAGACAAAATAGTTACATGGCTACTTTTGATACTTAATTATTTAGTGAACATTTAAAAACCATTGTTTGGAATGATATGTTAGAAATAATGGGATTTTTCTTACCCTCCTATTGTGTAGAACAGTTTTATTCCCATTTCTCAACTGTATCTTCAACATTTCAAGTTTTCATCCTGAGAATCACAATTTGTGACACCTAGGAAAGTTTTCCAGAGTACATTATTTTAACTCTCACCTAAATTTTTTATGATGTATCTTTTGAATCTCTTATTATTTTCTAAGATACCTTAGCCTGAGCCTTAGATACTCATTTACATAACAAAGTTTTTCTTTTACCTTGTAGGTACATATTACTTAACTGTACAATGTAATCTTTTTCTATACAACTTTTTAAAAGCTTACTTACTGTAATATTCTAAAATTTTTGATGTGATTATAACCCAAGAAATATTACTAACACTAAGAACTGTTTTATAAAAATGCTTAATGTTTTATTTCTTCCAAGGGTTAAAAATTAGCATTGATTGAGATAATTTCACAATCTATGTTCTTCAAACACAACTCTGTTGTTCAAAATACATTATTTAGGAAATTTTGTAGACTCAAACAAGATCTGCATTTTTTTTCCTGAGGATATTTTTGAGAGTAGAAATATTTTTACCTTGTGTTTGAGATTATATGGTTATCTTATTAAATGAACTTGTGATGAAAGCAACTTGAAAGAAAAAATAGACTTTATATAGTAATAGTTAAAAGTAAAGACCAAAGTAATAATTTTTGTTCTAGATTATTATTTGACAGTTTGTTAGAGGTCACCAGCATCATCATTATGCAGTATATCAGAGAATTCATTTAGAAAAATTATTTATTTTAGAAAAGTAAAGATTATTTTTAGCATTTTATATGCTTTGTCACGAATTTTGACATTCTTTCCTTTCAAATACAAAATGAGAGTGTGACATCTCTGTAAAAAGTTTACATCAGTCACTTTGAGTATTATGAGTGCAAGAAGGAACCATTAATAAATTATGAAAATTGAAGATTCAGGAAACAGGTGCCTCAGAAACGCTGACAACTTTTGCAGAGTAAATTAGGATGTCAGACTAATAAGGGTTCAGTGTAGAGACATGATCAACTAAGGATAAATTTTTAATTTTCTCATTCTAAAGTTTCAGATTATTATAATAGCTGTTGTACAAATAAAAGTATAAATATTATTTTGAAAACATTTCATGAAAATTATTTTTCAATATGTTTTGCATAGCTTGTTCGGCCAGTCACCATGGTGCCTAGTGTTCCAGGAATCCCAGGTCCTTCTTCCCCTCAACCAGTACAGTCAGAAGCAAAAATGGTAAGCAGGAATTTATTTGTTCTGTACATTTCTTGAGCTTATTTTGAGTTATTTTTTTCCTTTAAAGTCTGCTTCAGATGCACAATTTAAATCACATTTCATAAAAATTGCAGATTATATTGTTTATACAAAAACCAAAAAGTTTAGAAAAGCACAGCTTCCATTAGCATAGTGACCAGTTTAAAATAAATTTTAAATGTACTAATGGAGTGACTGGTTTAAAAGTACTATACTGTGCTTTAAAGGTACTTTAAAACAAATGAACACATTGGGAGTAAAATTCTAGTTCTCATTTGTGACTTAACCTGATTTGGCTGTGTCTTTAACAAACTCTCCTCCTGGTGGAGGCTGGGAGTACTACAGTTGAAAGATGTAATCTGAAGGCAATACTGTTTTGATACAGGGTAAAAAGAATCCTGAAATAATACACAAGTTAGCAAACATTGCACGTGATAAAGGGAAATCATATTTGTCTATTCTACAGATATTAAAGAATTAATATTGTTTGAAGGATTGAGTTATAGATTAAGAATCAGGAGATGTGTTTTTAAATTTTAATTCTGTTCTTCAGTGCACTTAGTCAAGCAACTTTTTCTGAGATTTAGTTTCTTACCTGAAAAATAAAAGGATTATGCTTTGATTTCTGGAGTCACTGTTAGCCCCAAACCCATAAGCTTTCTAACTTTCTTGGTAGAATACATGAAGTTTATCTTACTTTTTTAAACCAGTGTATGACACAAAACTAATTCTTCTTAATATCATCTAATTAATGTATCCTTAGGAAATCCACAGCAATCGCTCTATACTTTTCATTTGCTTCAGTTCTTCATTAGGCATGTATTGTGCTAGTAGTGATAGGAATTTGTACATATGAAAAACATTTCATATTGCCAAGACTTAAAGTGTTTTATTGATCTCCATTAGTGGAAATAATCAATCTGAAATTTGCACAGTACCCTTGTTAAAGAATAAAATTCACTACCTGAATGAACAACAATGTGTTGAGGAGCATAAAAGTAAGCTGATTGTATAAAAGTAATTGATTCTAGGAAAGGGGAAAATTTTTCATATCGTAGCATGTTTAGCTCAGAGCTTTGGAAATACTTAAGATGAATCTTTTTCAATTGACAGCAGAAAAACTTCATGGGGGATTTTTTTATACTCCCTATTTAAATATGCTGTACAGTATTAATGAAAAATTGGATTTAGTTGGATGTAGTATGCCAGTGAAAACAGTAAAGTAGAATTAGGAATCAGAGTAATCCTGCTGTGTGTTGTGTGAAAAAATTTTATTTTTAGATGGCTTTTATCTTACAAATTGATTCCAAAGGAACAAGTCCGACTTAGAATAATTTTTTTGACTACAAGAGGATATATTTCTAGCAGTTATTAAACAACACTAATGTTAATAACTTTTTTCTTTTAGATCATTAGGAAATTTAAAAGAGTTTTCAGTACTTATATGTTAAAAGGAAATAAAAACCAAAGCTAGTAGTTTCATAAATTTATATGTGAAAGATAATCATTGCTTGAAGACCCAAAAATAGCATAGGGTATCACAGATTGCCTCATTTAAATTTAACTGTCCTATTAAATTTATTAGAATTTTGCTAATGTAAACTAACCATATTTACATGATTGCCTATTTTAATTAGGATAGTGAGGTTATCCTGTTTTGAGTAAATAAAACAGATTCTACCTCCTTTAAAAATAAAAAACTTATCATGGGAAATTTTAAACATATACAGTATTGTATACCGAACTCCCACGTACCTATCATCTAGCTTCAACTTTTAGTAATATACTGCCATTCTTGCTTTATCTGTACCTCTGTCCACTCTGTCTCCATTCAATTATTTTTATAGGCCTGCCTGCCTTTTCTTTCTTCCTTTCTTTCTTTCTTTCTCTCTTTCTTTTTTTTTTTTTTTTAAGAAAGGGTTTCACTATGTTATGAAGGCTGACCTTGAACTCACTTATGTAGGCCAGCCTGGCCTTAAACTCACAGTGATCTTCCTGCCTCTGCCTTCCAAGTTCTGGGATTACAGGTGTGCGCCACACCCTGGCTTTATAGGTGTTTACTAATTTAGAATTTACATATATTGAGATGAAACAACTTTAACTGTATAGTGTTGATAAATAAGTGCATTCATATAACTCACACCCCTTTACAGTATAGAACATTAATATCTGTTTTTCTGCTTCTCCTGCGATTCATCCTTCCTCCTCAACTGTTTAGCTGATTATCACTGTAGATTAGTATAAAAATTTGGTATAAATTAAATCAATATACACTCTTTTTGTGTTAACCTCAGCATATATCTGAGATCTATCTATGTTGTAAGGTGTATCATAGCTTGCTTTTTATTGGAGAGCAGTTATTATTTCATTGTGTGAATATACAATTTATTTGTTCTCTTACTGATGAGCACTTCTTAATTCTCATTATGCTATTATGAATAAAGCTATTATGAATAAAGCTACTATGAATAAAGCTACTATGCATATTCTCTTTGGTTCTTACAGAGCTTGGGATTTAACCCAGGGACTTGCACGTACTAGGCAAGCCCTCTACCCTGAGCTACCCCCTCCTGCAGCCCTTACTACTGTGCACATTCATATAGGACTCTTTAATTCTTTTCGATTTTCTTATATAACTTGTTTGTGGACATGTGTTTTTATTTTCGTGGGCAAATATTTGAAGAGTAAAATTGCTGACTCAGAAAGTAGATGTATATTTGTTTAACTTTACAAGAAATTTTTAGACTTTTTTTAAAGAGTTTAAATTCCCTCCAGAATTCTGTTTCCATATTCTTACCAACATTTGTATTCTTACCAGCATTTAATTTTCTCTTTTTAATTGTAGCCATTCTCAGAATGTATAACAGTGTCTTATGGTTTTAATTTGCATTTTCTCTTTTGGCCAGACATTATGAAGTCTCTGCCAGTAATTGCATTACTTTTATTATTCCATTGGAGAAAGTTTTTCTCTGAATCTCTTGCCTGTAGTTTTTTTTGGCAGGGGAGGTATGTTTATACACTTCTTGCTTGATCCTTGTCTTGGTTACTTTTATTTTCCTCTTATTGCTGGGACAAAATACCTGACACCCAAAATGAAGGAAGGAAAGGTTTATTTAACTCACTAGTTGTGGAGGTTTCAGTCCATAATCAGCTAGTTCCAAGGCAGGGTGGCATAACACTGGAACAACACTTCAAGGCAGCAACCAGAGCAAAAAGGGGGAAAGCAAGCCCCTTCTCCTGCCTAATAGTGTATGCAGGCCGCCCCCCACTCCCTAGGGCAGATGTAGCACTCACAAAATCTCTTTGCCTTCCTCTTGCACAGAATGAGGATATTTACAAAGTAAGAACCCTGGCTCCCTGCTGAGTCTCTCAGTTAAACTTCTCAAATTGACACAATGTATCAACCATAACAATCCTTTAAATGCTTCTCTAGGGATTGGGGGTATTGGGAATTGAACCCAGGGAGCACTGAGCCTTATCCCTGGACAGTTTTTATTCTTCTATTTTGAGTCCGTGGACTTGCTATATTGTTCAAACTTGCAGTTGTCCTGTCTCAGGCTGGGATTACAGTCATGTACCACCATGCCCAACTATCTTAACTTCTTCAAGTAGAAGCTTACATTGCTGATTTAATTTTTGCTTTAATATAGGCATTTTAAAATTTGCTTTTATTAATAAATTTTGATGTACCATACATCCACTAATATTAATTTTGATTTCTTTGGTGGGTTTTTTAGAAACATACTCTATTATATAATTTCCAAATATTTGGGGGCTTTTCGTCTTTTTTTTTATTAATAATAATAATTATCAGAGTAAAGCAAAACAGAGAGAACCATATGGAGCCTCGAAGACAAGACAGAAGAGAATCCCCCAAAGTTGCTACATTGCCTACTGTCACCTTCCAAAGAGATGCTCAGGTGCTGACCAGAGGCCTGCAAAATCTACGAAACAATACTAGCAAATAGTTGCTTGATGTTCCTTGGTTGCTATCAATTTAGCCAGACCTCTGAAACAGCAGGTTGCTGGGGGGCGGGGGGGGGGGTTTCCCTGATTCCAAGCCCGCGTGCCAGTGCTGCTGGGGCCCAGCAGGCTGGGCCCCGCCAGGGGCCATTCTCATTCTCCTCTGGGGTCCTAAGAGGTCAGGTCCCCAGAAGGCAGTTCAGTTGTGTCCTGGTCTGTGCCTGCACTGCTCGAGCCCAGCGGGCTGGGCCCTGCAAGGAGCCGTTCTCATTTTCCTCTGGGGTCCCATGAGGTCAGGCCCCCGGAAGGCAGTTCCTCATCTTGTTGATTTTTATTTTAATTACATTGTGTTTGGAAATTTAATCATCTATATGTATTTGTCATATATTTGCATTTTCTCATAGAACATAGCTGTTCATTTTGGTTCATTTGTGAAAACAATAGATATTGCGATACTATTCAAATAATATGAACTGGTAATATGAAATCTTAAATATCAATTGGCTGAAATACTGAGGGAATTATGGTTAGTTGAAATTTTTTTCTTTGTCCATAGCTCAGTATTGTTCAGATAGTTGTATTTTTCCTCTGTGCTGAGTATTGAGCCTAGTGCCTGACACATGCCAGGCAAGTGCTCTACCACTAAGGTAGACCCCCCAGATCTATTTTTATATGTTTATAGAGTTAATCTGTTTGCCCTATCTTCATTAGTAGTATAGAGTAAACATTATTTAGTATTTTTTTTACTTAGGAACTTCAATGCTTGCATATTGTTATCAACTGTATTTATATGTTTTATGTACAAAATTAATCTACTAATCTTAGGAAAAACACAAATCATTTGATAATTCATATTCATGTGGTCAACATTGTTAAACAACTGTTTTTAACCATTGTTGTTTCACCTTTTTCAAGTACTAAACAATTCAACAGGCATGAATCAGATTCTTAAATTTTGAGAAATTTGTATTAAATGTTTTGTCATGATCAAAAGTGTAAAAAAGTAGTCTGATCTTCTGAAACAGCATCACTGATTTTTTTCAACAAGTGCAGCAGTTAGGACTATGTAGTCAATAAAGTATTTGGTTTTTTTTCTGATGCCAGTGATGATGACTTCTGTGTACAAAAGTGGTTTTTCATAGACTGTTTTTCCAAACAATGCTAAATGTATTAAAGTTTCCAAACTGAAATAGTTCTTAAGGCCATTTACAAATACAATTATGTAATGATTGCTTTTGAAAGGCTTAAAACAATCTTTAAAACATGCTAAAATGAATTTATAAATGTAGTATATCTTTTCTCTATAATTACGTCAGTTGCATAACAAACATCCTCAGTGCTTTAATAATTTAAATTTATAACTACAGTAAGGCATGGTTTTCTTTAATATCTCTGTATTATTTAGAACCTTATTAAAAGTCTCTTGATATGTAATCCCAGCACTCAGAAGACTGAGGCAAAAGATCATTGCAAGTTCAAGACCAGCCTGGGCTACAAAGTGAGCTCAAGGCCAGGCTGAACTACATAGTACATAGTGAGACTGTGTCTCAAAAAGACCAAAAAAAAAAAGTCTTAATATGTACAATAAAATCATAGGACTAAATTAATCTCTAGATTCAGTACTTTAAATCCAAGGGTAACCTGTTTCTCACTGTAACAAATAATTTTAGACATTTATAGAACATACAATACCAACTTCTGACTTTGTACGAGTTGTATAGCTTCTAAGTTTGAAGAAGTCTCAGTGTCATTAATTCGTTAAGCTGGGAAGATTTAGCAAATGAATAATTTTTTTTCTTATACAACTGGAGATTGAACTCAGTGCCCTGAACTATGTCCTCACCCCTTTTTCGAAACAGGGTCTCGCTGGGCATTGTGGCACACACCTGTAATCCCAGTATTTAGGAGACTGAGGCAAGAGGATTGCTGTGAGTTTGAGGCTAGCCTGGACTACATAGTGAGTTCAAGGCCAGTCTAAACTACACACAAGACTGTGTCTCAAAAACCAAAAAGCAAAAAACGAAGAAGAAGAAAACAGGTTCTTGCTAAATTGTTGAGGCTGGCCCCAAACTTGTGATCCTCTGTCTCAACCTCCCCAGTAACTGGGATTATAGCTATGTGCCACCATGCCCAGCCTAATTAAATAATTCTGTCATAGCAACTAAAGAAAATTGAATTTAATTTCACAATGCAGTACATAAAGATTTCTTATTTACTAAGCAGATAATCTCAGGACTTGATTCTTGCCTCAAAATAGGATTCCACATCCATGCTCTCCAAATGGGTGATTCCCCCTCAAAACCTTGAATTCATATGACATATTAATTAATTCTTACTGTTCATCTGTCTGAAGCCCTATCTTCTTAAATTATTTGGTTGAATGTTTTAATTATTGTGTTGGTAGCTGTAGTTTATTTATACATATTTTTGTGTATTTATAGATATTTAAACTATCATTCTGGCAGTCTCCATCTTTCTAGGAGTTATTTTACCTATAGTGGTTCTGCTAACATGATATGTGGTTAAACAAGAGAAATGACAGGAACGGAATGTGCAAGAATGTAGCACTGTACAATTAAAAAGAAACTTAACATTTTTTCTTAAGTATAGCAAAGGATACTTTTGTAACTTTTTGATTTTCAGATACTCAGTGCTTACAGATATTTTAAGTCTGAAAAAGTAATGGTGTTGTAAAGCCTTTTTAACAGTGTGGTAAAAGAAATGAGAGTAAGGACTTAAAAATACAGGATTATCTAATACTTGTTAACACTACAGAAAAATTCCCAACATCTCCAAAATTATACTAGATGTCATCAATCTTAGGTTTAGGCATTTTGTTTGTCATTAATCACATAAACTATAGGTACTTGCTATCTGTACTATTCTAATAAAATAACTTTCTTATATAATACTTGTGATCACAGAGTAACTCTTCTGAATAAGAAAGTGCTAATCATTTAGGAGTCTTAAGAAGGTTTACTAAAGTGTGTAAGTAAAACCCTTGAGAACCGTTCCTTTAAGACTTATGTGACAAACTGAGAAATACCTTGGCACACAGTGGGTAGCCAGTAGATTTTCTGCAGGGGGTTTCTGCTAAGAGCTGACAGAGGGCATCTTGGCAAATGTTCAGAAACCTCTATTAACTTGGTTGGGCCCTGCATGGAACCTCATGTTCAGCAGAATTCTCCTGACCTGCCTCTGCATGCCAAGCTAATCAGCAAACACCTAATGAGCCCACACCAAAGAAGCAGACCCTCTCCCAACCCACTTCATTTTCCTGTGTTCTCTAGGGGTGGGAGACAAGACTGCATGAGGACTGATGATGCTGCAAAGACCACAATAATGATAATTAACTTGCTGAATGTAGAAGATTATGCTGTTAATTAGTTGCAAAATAAAGATAAGTAATAGAGCAGCAGATGGTAGGATAACACCCAGGAGAAGGAGGGTTATTACTCTGATGAGCTTTTGTGGCACATATGAAATATGGATCTGACTTTTTCATAAATTGTTTCTAGAGAACATTATCTTTTTTCTTTGAACTATGATAGAGTAGTTTACTCCTAGCAAGTTTTGACAGATGTGATAAAATTTATTTTCAAGGGTGCAACATAAACAAAGTACTTGAATGACAAATTATTTTCAGTAGATCTTGTTGGAAAAATAAAATCAAATTGGTCATAATGAACATTCACCCTTTCATTAATTGTCAAATGGTCTAGGAAAAGACTTTCAACATACTAGTAGAACTGTACATCACTAAAAACTAAATATTGAAACACTAATCTTAGAAATATACTAAGTTATTTTAGTTTTCTTTCAAGCAGTATATGCCTTTACTTTAAAAATAAATTATGTTTAGGTTTTATTGTACATATTGGAGATGATAGGCCTTTTAAATCTTAATAATTTTTCTGAGTGTTTAGTCTTTATTTCCCTTAAAAATTAATCTTACATATTGTTTCTCTTATTTAGAGAAATTTCGATCTTAGTAATGGATTGACCAATATCTGATATTCAATTAATTGCAAATACTTGGTATTCTGAAATTCTAATATGGCAAAGCTTTTCTTTAAAATATGTTCAGTGACCCAAGAATCAACAGAAGAATTTGTAGTTTTTTCTGTGCTACTAATTTACTCTATAATTTTGAAAAGTAAATTCACTCTGGAAAGTTTATCTGTGAGATGATGGTTGAACTAATTTCTGTTATCTCTGCTAACTCCATAATTTTATTTTAAAATGAAATTCATTTATATTTGTTTTCTTTAATTTTTGAAACCACAGTGTTTGGCCTTCTTTACAACACTTCCAATAGCTGGGCATGATGGTGCATGCCTGTGATCCCAACACTTGAGAGGCTGAGGCAGGAGAATCACCATGAGTTTGAGGCCAGCCTGGGCTACATAACGAGTTCAGGGTCAGCCTACACTACTGTGTGAGACCCTGTCTCAAAAAAAAAAAACAAAAAAGAAGGGAAAAGACCAAAAAAAGAAAGAAAGAAAGAAAAAATGCCCCTAACGTATGTAGGATGGGTTATGGGTATCCTTTATTAATTGTAAAGTTTATATGAACGATGTTTAATAGCTGCTTTGTTTACCTCATTTTTAGCATACCTATATTTCTGTTGTAGTTTTTAAAAACTGAACCAGCAGTTCAAAACAGTGTTAACCCTTAAAATCTTCTTACATTTTATACGCAGTGGCACACTTTCCAAGTCAGACCCATTGTAATCAATGTAACAGCATGGAGCAAACATTAGTGCTTCCTCACTGGATGTGTACTGTATACCCTAGGGCAGTTAAGGGAGGATAATGAATGAATACTGATGTTGCTTTTAAGTGCTCTATAAGGTAGTAACTTGCCCTACTAAAGATTATTCAAGAGAGTGATGTTTATGTACTTCAGACTCCCCTATGTGCTGTTACTGTATTTCATTAATTCTAAGAGTTGAGCTCTTCACTATAAAACTTTAAATGCTCTTTAATTCTATAATGTTTTCTACCTAAGGACTTTAAAATGTGCTACCAACATATAATTTACCAAGCCTCAGAGCTCAACTTGTAGTAATACATATGCAAAGCTCCAGTTTAGTACTGTAGACTATTTGTTGTATTTTGATGTCTGACCTATTTATGAGAGATACACATATGCAGACCAGCTATTTCCTCCACTATGTCCTCCTTTGTTGTGTTTATAGGACCTGCACTTTTTCTAACTTTGATTTCTACTTTCAGTTCTTCTTGATCATTTCCCTAAGTATTTCTGTCTGATTCCAGTTTAGAAAACAAAAGAAGGGAAAAAAATGGACAAACTAAGAATCTTGTTTGGATTCTGAAAAACACAATATATAATATAGGCTTAGATATATCTTACATATAAAATATGTGGCCAAATATTGCTTAAGATGATCACTAAGTTCACTTCAAAAGCACATAGAAACCCTCTTGATTTTTTTGACATCTCCCCACCTCATGCTAAAAACATTGATGCCTCAAAAGCTATTCTTGAAAAACTAAGGACATTGATGTTTGAGAAATCCTCTTATGAGTCAGTTTTGCATGGTATTTAATTTTTACTTCAACTCCTGCAATTGGTAAATTTAGTCCTAGTCTGTAGGTAAAGAAACCAGGATTCAAAAATTAATGATTTGTAACTCCAGCACTCTTGGGAGGCAAGTTTAAGCCCAGCTTGGATAACTTAACAAGACCCTGCCTCAAAAATCAAAAAAGAAAATATAAAGAGCTGAAGATAGAACTCAGTGTGAAGAGCCTCATGGTACTGAGTTCAGTCTTCAGTACTATAGTAATAATAACAGCGGCAACAGCTATAATGATTTGTTCAAAGTTATGGATAGTTTGAGGTTAAAATGTTCAAAGTATAAAGTGTTTTCTCAATTTCATGAGACTCCATAATACATTATGTATACTAATCAGTGAAGATACTAGGACTTTACATGCATCATACTTCTTAAAATTCATAAAGAATGTCTGTCAGAATGGAGAGAGAAAATGCCTCATCCCAGGTGACAAGCATGACCGTCTCAATCTTGCTCTTTGTGTCAACGTATACAATTTGATGCCATGGGGAAAATGTGCACTTTAAAATTAAAGAAAACAGGATTCACATCCAGCATTTGAGGTTGTGTGACCTTGAGCAAATGGTCGCTGGTTTCATTGGATACTATCCAATTAAAAACACATTGCAGAGCTACTGGTAACAGTGGCCCAAATGAATCTCACGTCCATTATGCACAGGGAAAGAAGCCAGATTAAAAAGGATATATGCTTTGTGCTTTCACTGATACTATAATTCTGGACAAGACAAAATTCTTAGAATCAGAAAGCAGATCATGGGTTTCTAGGTACTATAGGTGGGAGGAGAGTACATTTAGAAAGGCCCGAGGGCATTTTGAGTGTAGAACTGTTTTGTAACTTGATTGTGGATAAAGTTGAATGCTGCATATATGTGCTTGTTGAAACTCATAGAGCTACACACTAAAACGTAAAGAGTAAATTTGCAATATATAACTTACACCTCAATAAAACTTTTTTTTTTTTTACTATTGACTTCATTTTAAAAATCATAGCCAGAATCTACAAGGATTAAGAGTACGGTAAAAGTAGTCCCTGACACATATCCAGGTACGACTGTTGCCTCAGTTGAAATTTTAATGACCAATATAGAAGATATGCATAAATGAAAATAAAGAAATGACTTAATTTTGAGTAGCTGTAAAATTATCTAACTTTTTTTGTTTATTGAGGTAAGTTCTCTCTATGTAGTTCAGGCTGGCCTCAAACTCATGGCAATCCTCCAGCCTCAGCCTCGCAAGTTCTGGGATTATAGGCATGTGCCTCCACAGCTGACCTAAGTTGTTCTTAGAGTAAATGAAAGCAGTTGTATTAGAATCATTTGGGGCCATTTTCAGACGCTCTTGTCTCACACGTATCCTTTTTTTTCTCTATGCAAGGAAGGAAGAAAAAAGACTTCCAAGAATCTATGTTTTTTAACACTTATACCCTACAAAGTTACTTCTGAATTTGGGAAGCACCGGATAGACTGCAACACAGTTTTCACACCACTATTTGAGGAGAGGGAGATAGTGGGAGGGGTTCTCTCCCTCCATATGCATAGCTGAGTGTGGTACCTTAAGAAAATGTAATGGACATGTCTCTGATTCAGATATTTGTAATAAAATTTATTTCGGACTCAAGGACTACATCTCAGTTACCAACAGGAGCATCAGCAATAATAGCCTTTGGTCCCAAATCCTTGAGGTCCATTTTTTGAGACAAGGTCTCATTATGTAGTTTAGGCTGGCCACTCTAAGGAGTTCAGACTGACCTCAGTCAAACTCAAGGCAGTCCTGCCTCAGCCTCCTGAGCACTGGCAATACAGGTGTGCACCATGATACCATGCTTTGAAATCCTTTTCATCACTGCAATACTACAGCATGATTTTGTGTAGTTGCTTCATATTTTCAGATCATAACAATAAAATTACCTTTAAGAGCCTTATTTTCTCAATTAGTAAATGTATTTGTTATTCTAATCAACAGACCAGATTTTAAAAGAATGTAAGACAGTAGCCAACTGTGATGGTGCATGCCTGTAAGCCCAGCACTTGGAAGCTTGAGGCAGGAGGATTGCTGGGAATTTGAGGCCAGTCTGAACTGCATAGCGAGATCCTGTCTCAAAAAAGGAATACAAACTCTGCTCTTTTTAAAGAGTTATCCGATTGGAAGATAAGATAGTCACTAGTCACATATCATAATTTTTTGCTAATAGATTTATGAGCTTCATTCAGATTATGTCTTTATTAAAAGGTATAGGTATACATATCTAGGGCATCACTCTAACACTAGGGCTGTCATACTCTGAAAGTGAGTCAAGTCTAATTCAGTTAACTGGCAAAATAGAACATAGTGGAAGGGATAGATCTACCTACTAGGAACAGAGAAGACCTACAGTAGGTAAACACACCTGTAGGTTCTAGAAGAAAGTATAACATCTACACTATCCAAACAATACAGTATCAGGTCATTGTCCAAGTAACTACTGCACCAGGCCTATAAACAGAGATCAAATAGACTCAATGCAGAAGAGATTTTGGCCTTAGAATCTAAGCAGAGAGAGCCTGGTGAAACTGATTGGAATTGGGTAACGGAAACTAGGTGTGAAACTATCCATGATGATTAACTTGTGTTGCATGTTTTAACAAAGCTTTCAGTTAATAGCATTTTTATTTTTAATCTTTTCTCAGAATCACTAAGAACAGCAAAGTATAGAATCTTCCAGTAGCGCTAGACAAAGAGAAACTTTTTTAAACACCCTGTTGTTTGTCATACTGATATTTATAATAACACAATGAAATAGAATGGAAAGTAATGTTAAGCCAAATGTGTTTATGTGTTCTTTAACAAATAAGGTATTTTTGGCTAGCAAAGAGTATGTTGAGAGTTAGTTTTGGGTGTGAAGCAGGAAACCTTTTTTTTTTTAAATGATGTTTGCATTTCAGAGATTAAAAGCTGCTTTGACCCAGCAACATCCTCCAGTTACTAATGGTGATACTGTCAAAGGTCATGGTAGCGGATTGGTTAGAACTCAATCAGAAGACTCGCGCCCACAGTCTTTACAACAGCCTGCCACATCCACTACAGAAACTCCGGTATGTGTGTTTTTGTCATTTATCACTCTTGTCTTCATTAAAAAGACAAATACAGTGTAACATAAATGACTTCTGAATATACTTTGAAGAAAAACATTTCTGATCATGTTGTTTTTCTAAAACTGTATCAAAATCCTTGGGCTGAGGGTGTAGCTGAGTGGTAGAGCACTTGCCTAGCAATGTGCACGGCCCTGGGTTAGAACCCCAGCCCCACCACTAGCCCATCCCTCAAAAAACAGATTTGCAAACCAAAACTGTATCAAGCCTTAAGAAAGATGAGTCAGTATGTAAATGTTGTTACAAAAACAAATAAAAATAATAGGTCAGTCATTACTATGTGAGACACCTATAATTTTGGAGATCTGATTGTTTTTGGTTTGGGAGAATTTCTGTTTGTTTTTGTACTAGAGAATTTGAACTCAAGGCCTTCACACTGGACTATATCCTCCACACTCTTTTATTTTTTGAGAAAGGGTCTTACTAAGTTGCTAACTTGTCCAGGCTGGGGACAAACTTGTGATCCTCCTGCCTCAGCCTCCCAGAGTGCTAGGATTACAGGCATGTGCAACCATACCTGGCTGTGATTGGGAACTTCAGCGTTTAAACTTTATCCTCTTGGGAAATTTTTTGTATAATTAGGAAAATATTAGAACCTTATATTGAAGAGTGTACAGAATTTTGTTCTTTTAATTATTGTCACAAAAGATGAACTTGTTATAAAACAAATTACAACTACTAAGACACTTTCCTTGCTGAGATATAAACTGTGCTCCCATATGACCTGTTTAGGTTATATAAAAGTTTAGTAAGTTATGTTCTGTGTTATAGACAATAACAGTTTGAGTTGCTGAGGAGTATAGTATTCTTCAGAAATATACATAACTTCCTTTTTCAAGTAGCAAAATTGGGACTTTTGTAAACAGTCTTTTTTGGATCTCTTTTTTTGTTTTTTTTTTTTTTTTTAGTTTTCATGAGTTTTCCTGTTTCCTGTAATGACGTACATTAATATACAATATACAATAAAGCATATTACATAACTATTGTGAGGGTCTCTCTAGCCATTAACTACTAGAACTATTAATTACTGTTCCAGATGTTTCAAAGAGACATGTTTTTTCTTTACTAATTTTTGTTTCTTTTTTTAATATTTGCTCACTCAATGTAAAGTATTACTCCAGTTGTATAAATATCCTACTTGTAGGTAATCAGAACTCTTTCAGAGAAATATATATGTATGCATACACACACGTGTATATATCTATGCATATATTATTGACATAAATCAAATTATTCTTGAATTAAAACTTACAAAATAACACCAAAGGACCAGACATGTTTTAGAGCAGCTGCTTATACTAGGGACCCTTTTCACTTAATCTCTGTGAGTCCCTATCATGATTGATATTTCCATATGTCTACTCTATTTCTACAATAAAGGGTTACTGTGTTTCTATTAAATGCTTCAGAACTCTATATGTTTTATGTTGTCTACTTGAAGTATTATCATTAAAAAGCAAAAGTTTCCAATTAAACACAGGTGAACAGTTTTAGATTGCCATCTATGCAAACTTACTTAGCTGTATTTTATCTTTATAAAACTTAAGACAAAGTAGAATGTAGTTGTAGTTGTTACTCACTAAACAACTTTACTTAGTGGTTAAGAAAAAAGGTGAATGCATGCACAGCAAGAGAAACCACCAACAGAGTGAAGAGACAACCCACAGTGTGGCAAAAAATTTTTGCCTACTGTTTCTCAGACAGAGTATTACTATCAAGAACATATAAAGAACTCAAAAAAATCAGACCCCAAAATTAAAGACCCGTTCTCAAAATGAGCATCTGAGATGAATACACACATCTCAGATGAGAAAAAGTATAAACAGCAAATAAATATATGAAAAAGTATTCAACAGCACTGGTCATTTGAGAGTTGCAAGTTAAAACAACACTGAGATTCCATCTCACCCCAGAAACAATGACTGTTACCTAGAAATCGACTAATAACAGATGCCAATGAGTATGTGGGAAAACGGAACCCTTTTCCACTGTTGATAGGAATGTAGACTGCTGCAACCACTGTGGAAATCAGTGTGGAGATTCCTAAAAAAACTAGGACTAAAGATTCCGTTTGACCTAGCTATTCCCTCCTTGTTATCTTCATGAAGGAATTAAACTCATCGTACCATAGCAATATATGCACATCCATGTTCATAGCGGCTCAGTTTGTGATAGCCAAATCTTGGGAACAGTCCAGATGCCCATCAACTGGTGAATGCATAAAGAAGAAGTAAGGTTCTTTTTATACAGTGGAGTACCTACTGCCATAAAGAAGGATAAGCTTGCTGAGGTAGGTGGAGCGTTGTGAGTTCGAGGCCATCTTGGGCTACAGCGTGAGCAAGGCCAGCCTGAACTACATAGTACAGCCCTGCCTTGAAAAAAATAGGGCCCGGAGTTTGGCTCAGTGGCTTAAGCGCTTGCCTGGCAGGCGCAAGGTTGTGAGTTCGATCCCTGGTGCCAAAAAAAAAAAGAAGCTTGAGACATCTCTAGGTAAATGGATTCATTTTGAGACCATACTCTTAAATGAAATAAATTGTAAATACTGCATTGTTTCTCTGGTGTGAGAAACCAAAAGTGTAAATAAGGACCAAGATGTACAATAGGTGTTGTGAAATAGGAAGAAAATGTTCAAATGGGGAGCGGAGCAAAGAAGAGGGGAGGGGAGAAAAGAAAGGGGGAGGGGAGAAGGAAAGCAGAGAAAAGTGAAAAAAACTGAGAAGGGAAGGAAAAATGGAAACAAAGCTTTTATAAATGGGGAAGGGAGGAGAGGTTGAAGGGGAAGGTAGGGGAATAGGAAAACAGAAGAATCAAGTTGTATCATGTACAGGTACAAATTCCTCTATGATGAACGATCATTACATTTACCTAAAATGTACCAATAAAATACATAAATAAATAAAATGAAAATCAGGCCTATTGTGGGACTCTCCCTACCAGGAAAATGAGCATTAATTATAAAAACCTGACCCTTAGAAAAAGACTACCCTAAATTTCAAAACTACACAAAATATATACATATTTTACTTCCTTACTTTTAGAAAAACCAGTGTTTAAAGAAAGTTGACAGATTTAATGTGAGATGTGTTTTATTTCAAAAATATTATTGAAAACATGGTTTCCTGTCATGAATTTAATTAGAAAGTTGTTTTAAGTACATTTGGAAAAATACAAGATCTATATATGATTACTTACATTGTATTTTCTGATTTTTATGAGTATCATACGTACCTTAATGAATATGTTCACTTGTAACACTGCATCCCTGAGAATTTTGTTATAATCAGCTCCTTTATTTTAGGGAAAGAGCTAAACTCCAGGGTGATTCTCATGTTTCGCACGCCTTTAATCCCAGCACTCGGGAGGCTGAGGTAGGCGGAGCATTGTGAGTTCGAGGCCGGCTTGGGCTACAACGCGGTGCAAGGCTGACCTGAGCTACATAGTGCGACCCTGCCTCAAAAAACCAGGGCCGGGAGTTTGGCTCAGTGGCTTAAGCGCCTGCCCTGGCAGGCGCAAGGCTGTGAGTTCAATCCCC
>RJWM01011993.1:0-57895 GCA_004363535.1 Dasyprocta punctata
ATTTTAATTCTAAGCACAATATTTTAACAGAATGGAGAAAAAAATGCTGATAGCACTTCTATACTTGAAATTACAGAAGGTAATTGGACAACGGTACTTTCTTATAAAGGAAAACTTTTCTGAATCTGGTTCAATTGTATTTATAAGAAAGCAAAGTGTTTCATTTTGAGCTCATGGCATTTCATGTTTTCCTAAAGGTAGTATATAACTAGGTACTTAAAACAGTGTCTGAATAAAGAAGGTAATGGCTGTTCGCACTTTATATGGGATATGTGGCTCGATTTGCCATCTGGAAACAAAGCAGCAGCAAATACATTTTCCAAACACTTTCACTGTTTCTGATGTTAAGAGTTGAATGAAAATTACTGTTATGTGACTTCTCTGAGAAAGGATACCAGGTTCACAATTGCAAGCCTAAATAAAATGATTCTTAATGTTTTAAAGCTTTTCCTGAGATAAAGAACTGATCATTTCAATGAATACTTCCACATGTTTCATTTCTTTTTCTATTGCTAAATTTAAAGCTCCCATATTCCCAACTATTTGGGAGGCTGAGGCAGCAAGATATTTTAGCCTTACCTGGATAATTTAGACACTGTCTCAAAAAATAAAAAGAGTATGAGCTGTAGCTCAGAATGAGAGCCTTTGTCTAGTGCATGCCCTGCTTTCAACTGCTAGTGCCCACAGCAGCAAAAATAAAAACACTAGGAGAAAGAAAAAGGCATTAAATGAAAATATGTCAATTTTGCATTGAAAAAAAATCTGCATACATGGCTATAATCCCATCCATTTAGAAGGATGAGGTGGGGGAATCATGAATTTGAGCCTAGCTTTGACAATACAGCAAGACCTCATTTCAAAAACAAACAAAACAAAAATACATGTACAGTAGTACTGCTAAACTCACGAAGAAGCTGAAAGCATTAATGAAATGTCAAAGATGAAAAATTATGTTTAGGTGACTGTGTGTGAATGATTATATATTTAATGGCATATATTTACATACATATAATACATAATTAACATAGATTTGCATAGGCTTTTTTACTTAGCTGTAAAATGAATCTAATGGACTTCTGTGTCTGTTCAACAGCTCACTATGTGACCTGTTCAAGCCACTAACTGCTTTTGAACCTGGGGTTCTCATGTGAAAATTCGTATACAATTACTGTGTAGCAGCAAGGTATTTTATGAATATATGTTTTGCTGGAACTAAATGAATGCAGGAGCATGAATATATACAGTTAAAAGTCATTAATCTGTGGGGGTATTTCTTTGTAGCATACAAATGCCTAAATTTAGATTCCAAAGATTAGAACATAGAAGTATTCAAAGTAAATAGTGTGGTATTTTATGCATACACATGGACCCTTTATGTTAAGAAAATGCTATGTATTTCCTCTTCCTACCCAAAGAATAAGCAGAAGACTAAGTGTTTATATTTAGGGAAGAAGAAAAGGAGGAAGGAGGTAGAGAGGGAACTGGGGAAGAAAAGATAAGGCTAAAGTTATGAAGCATGTTCTTATTTTTTGGTAGTGCTGGGGCTTGAACCCAGGGCTTTGCTGTATTCTAGGCAAGCCCTCTAGTGTTGAGTCATACTCCATAAGCCATTCTTTTAGACAGGGCTTCACTAAGTTGCCCAAGCCAGCATTAAGCTTGTAATCCTCCTGCCTCAGGCTCCCAGGTGGCCGAGTTTACAGAAGTGCACTACCACGCCCCACCAAGCACATTCTTTTGTTAGTACATTTCTTAAGGACATTCAGTGTTATGAGAACTTAGCTGAAGGAGACTTCACTTGGGGTGCACCGGGACAGTAATGTTTTACATTCTTCTTTCCTTTAGTGGAGGTGCTGGACTCTGCCTCCATCATGAACCCAGTCTGCGCCTGTGATCTGCTCCAATCTTTCTCCTCTTCATGCCTTTTTCACTTTCCTCTTCCCTGTCTCTCCAGCTCACTTTACTACCATTGCAAAGGATAAAACCACATGTCTGGTTCACTCATACAAAGAGGGTTTAGGACGTTTAGAGTAATACGCTCATTTCACTCTGTGCAGAAGCTCTGAGAATCTGAATTATCCTGATACTCAAAGAAATTAAAATCTTTGCTCAAGGTAACACAGCTGGTGATAGGAGCAGGATCAAAACTGAGACCTGGTTAGCCTTATGGGCTAACCCAGTGAAGTGTTCAATTCAGAAAGCATTAGGTGGCAATGAGTGCTTTCATAACCTTCATTGCTTTCTGAGATGTGAACCCAGGCAAAGACAAGGAAGATGGCAACACAGTCTGAGAAGGCAGAGAGTGGTAGAGAATACAGCTGAAGAAGGATAAGAACCGCTCTTTGGAAGGAGGAGTTCACATCAAAATTTCCTTCCGCCTATACTGTATTGAATCTGCCAGTACAATCATTTTAATAAAAAGTGAGGTCCCTTGCCCTAACTTCAAATGCCACAGCAGGCATAGGATTTGTTCATATGGGAAAAATAACATGAAGGTTAGATTCTCATCTAACATCAGCTTAATGTGTTGGGAGGGTATTTTTATTGCACTTTAGTATTTGCATCTGACATTAACATGAAAAAAAAATGACTGATACACTGAACTTTGCTTAGGATGCCATTATGGTCACTTCCATCTTTTTATAGTACCATGTCCTACCTGGATCACATTGTTCTTCCTTCTTTCCTCCTTTCCATCCTTCTACTTCCCAAATGTCTACCATCTTTAGAGGCTGTGGTAGGCACTGGTAAAGATGGTCTGCAAATTTGCAGTTCTCGTGAGTCTGCATTTCTACAGCTCTCCTGTATTATTTTCTTTATGCATGACTTTAAAATGAATTGTAGTGAAATGCTAGATTAAATTCTCTTTCCTCATTGTTTTGGTATTGAATCACCCATCTACTCTTCTAAGTACAAACTCCTCTAAAATATCAAGTAAATATGTGCATGAAATAAATTATTTTTTATAAGGGTCCTTTAACTGGACATGGATCATTAATAAATGTAAACATGGGCATATTTATTCATTTATTTCCCTTAAATGTAAATTCAAATTGTGTTTTCAGGCTTGTGAATGTATTTTTTTAAGTTTTGTGTTTTTAAAATAAACCCATATTTTTCATCAGATTTTCAAAAGAATCTATAATTTAAAAACAGTTAAAAAGCACTGAACAATTTATAAGTGATGTCAATAAACTTTCCAACATTTGTTTTTCAGATAGACATTAAAATTAAAGTTCTTTCTCAGACATTATTTGACTTCATGGTGATCACAATTGTTAAAAAAAAACACACGCACAAAGGAAAATGACTATCACTGAGTATCTCTTGATGTACATTTTAAAATTTATAGTACTCAAGAAGATACAGAAACCTGGACTACTAAGGATTAGGAACTGGGTAATTCATCATGTATATTCCACATCAGATTAAGATGTTATAAACTGTATTCAAGGTATTTTGATGCATTAGAGAATATCTTTATGGGATCTCTGGAAGATTTTTAAAAAATGTTTCAAAAGGAAAAATTAGCAATCATTTTAGTTAGTTTTGCTTTATACCACCTTACTTAAATGATTAATAGGGGTATTGGATGTAGGCATGCTGATGTCCGATTTAGAGTTAATTAAAGTATACATAGTAATTGTCCAATGATACCCTTAGACATAATGTATTCAAAGAATTCTTCTTAAACACATAGGTAGGAGTTTCATAAGTTATTCTTGCCTTGTCAATGCATAGGTGATACAAGTAGCCACCAGAGTGTACAGTCTGGAGAAACTGGCTAACCTAGAAGAAAAGCCCAGAGGCCAAATTCTCTCCTATAAACTGAGATGATTTTGAGCCTGCCAAACACCTTGTCCTCATACTATGGAAAAATTGTATCTGCTCTGTTCATAAAAGCAAAAAGGGAAGCTAAAAGCTCTATATCTGAAATTGTGCAAATAAAAATTAAACCCTTATCCAATAATTTTTACATTTGAATGATGTTGAAGGGGAAGTCCTGTTTACAACCCTAGAAATTAGATTTTGATGCTAAGTAGACATTGGAAATATCCACTTTTATACAAGCGGTGCATTGAAGAAAGAAACAGAGTTTATACTGAGGAAAATGCCAGTAAATAGGTCAATTCACTCATTCATTCACTCAACAAATTTCATGTGCCCCACTGTAAGATATGTGTCCACGGGAAATGAAAAACTGTTCACACAAAAAGCTTTACCCTGATGGTTACAACTTCATTTATAACCACTTCAACAGGAAACACCACTAACTGTCCTCTACTGGGAAATGGGTAATAAATTGTAGTATATCTGTAGGAAGGGACGTCACTCAGGAATAAAGAGAACTAAGTACTGATACGTGCCATGACGTGGATAGATCTCAAATGTGTTATGCTAATTGAAGAAACCAGACTCAAAGGTCATTTACTGTTTCATTCCACTTACGTAATACTCTGTCAAAGGCAAACCATAGAAAAAGAGACTATATCAGTGATTGTCTGGGATAAATAACAGGGAGGGCTTAACTACAAATAGATAACAAAATTGCTTGTCTGTGTAGGGTGAAGAAACAATTTTGTATTCTGATTGTAGTAGCATTACATAAATCCGCATTTATCAAAACACATAGAACTATATACCAAAAGGAGTGAATTTTATTCCTACGTATTGAAAAATAAATTTGAAAAAAAGATGGCAATAAAATATTCTAACTTCAGAAGCAATTTTACTTGGTATCTTTTAGCTCTTAGACTCTGAGAAGTTAAGCGATATAAAAGCAAACAAACCAAAGCAAAATATAAAGATTTTTTGCCTTGACCTTAAATGTCACAACCTAATGAGCAAGAAAAGATGGTAGAAAAAAAACTACAAACAGCTTTAGTAGCTATGGTAGAGGTAGGCACAAAGTATGAAGCAGATCAATTATTGCTGGAATAGATTTCTCCTTCCAGCTCACTGTTGCCTGAAATGTAGGCTCATCACTGTAACTTTTGCTTCTGAAACAGAACCAGCTCCCCAGAAGGAAGATAGCTTTATTCTCAGGTTCCACCTGAAACAGATGATGGCCTTAGGGCGGGGCACTGTGTCACCTCCCCGTCTTCCACTCCAATCCCTAAACTACTACTATTCAGCAGAGCGTTGCCTCTAGCTGTGCTTCTTGCCCTTTAGTTCCCCACCACTACAGCTGGCCCGGTACCATGGTGCTCAGGAAGTTGCTTCTGTGGCTTTGGGGTGTCCACAGGATACCATGTGAACTGAATAGCTTTGGTTACACAGAAGGGGGCAAGACTTATTTCTTTATCTATGATGGATATATAAAGTTAAGAGTTTAAAAAATACTAAACTGCACTTCTTGTGAGCTTCCCCCCACCATTTTTGTTTTCTCCATCTCCTGGGAGCCAACTGAGCAGCTCCCTCCCTGCCTTATCTCACTGACTACAGTAATGAGCTCCAGGGGGACCTCGCTCCTGCCTTTGAAGTAACACGTTCCTCTGAATACACTTTGAAATTTCTCTCCGTACATTGTTTGTTTCTTGTTTGCTCTGACTGTCTGCGCATAGGGGGGTCTGGCAGCTGTGGGGAGGAGGGGAAGGTCCAGCATGACAGCTCTGGAATGTGCAAATTGGACAACAACAACAAAAACACAAACAAAACAAGAAAGAAAGGAAGACTAGGGGGAAAATGCCCTCCCTATCCTCTGCCAGAACAGGAATGTAAGCCCTTGGGTTGGAGTTGCTGAAGCTTCCTGCAGGCTGCACACAGAGGCTGACAACCAAGGACAGCAGCAGCTGTGAGGCCTGAAAGCTGTCACTGAGGAAGTGGCCTGCTGGAGACAGAGTCTTCTAGGGAGAGCAAAGAGCCAGCCCCGGAGAGGGCAGACCCACAGAGAGAGAGGGACTTGCACTACACTCCTCAGGATGTCAGTGCACAAAGACCCGCATCTGAAACAGGATAGCTCCAGCCACAAGCAGCGGGGACACGCAGCACATCCACTTTCATTTTTACATTTTCTATATGGAAAAACCTAAAACCTGTTTTAGAAAATCAGAAAATGGGAGGGTAGAGTTAGATTTAGGAGACATGATGAAGGTTATAACATATGTGACCTGTACTATTCATTTAACTGTTCACTCACACTCAGGATGAAAGAAATGAGTTTAATCAGTATTTCCCAAGGTTGACTGTAACCAGATAGATTGGGATAGGTGGAGCCTCCATTATCCAAAGTTCTTGTACCTTAAATATCTGGGGTTTCAGAACTTTTCAAATTTTGGAAAATTTGCATATGCATAGTGAGATGCCTTGGGGAGAGGTCCCAAGTCTAAACAAGAAATTCGTGTTTCATATACACCTTTTATATGGGGCCTGAAGGTAACTGTACACGATTACTTCAGTGCGTCTGAGTTTGAATACAACCTGCCACATGAAGGCCAACTGTGGAATTTCCCACCTGTGATATCATGTCAGCTCTCAAAAAATTTCAGATTTTGGAGCATTTCCAATTTCATATTTTCAGGTCATGGAGGCTCAGTATGTAGTGGGAATATAAAGAAAACCAGACTGCACTGGGGCTTGAAATATGAAGAGGGAAAATGCCAGAAATTCAACAGGGTGTGAGAAAGCAGACTGACAAAATCTAAGCAGTATTATTGGTCTTTCTTTTCATGAAAATACTCCTCTGAGTAGACCATTAGATATGGAGATGTGCCCTGGAGGTCAAGGCCTTCTGCTGCAGCAGAATAGCAGGAGGCAAGGACAGTGAGCTTTTCCCACTGAAAAGGACACTTGACGCTCTCAGTGAGTTCTCACGTTTGCTTTTCTGAGCACCTTCTGAGCCTTTGCCTGTGATTTATAATCATATTTCCAATTCATATCTCTGATTAAGGCCTCAAATTTTCCTTAACTCTTACCGCTAACCTACCACTTACTACTAATAGTTTAAAACTCTCTTTGACTCCTCTGATTCCCTTCCTTGCCCTACTGGCCAAGTCAGTATGTAAGTCCGATTAACATGTTGTGAAATACTTAATATCTTAGTTCTTCCTTTTTATTTTTAGTATTGGTCACTTCAAGTCCCTCTAACAAAGCATCCTTTAAGTGTTCTCCCTGGCTCTCTCTTGCCCTTACTTCTGCCCCTGAACTCCAGCTCAATTTTCTTAAACTGATGTTTTGTATGTAGTAACAGGTCAGAAACCCTTATTAATGCTCTCTGTAAAATAAGGCAACATTCCTCAATTTTCTATTTGAAATATAAGGCGGGTATAAATTACTCATCTCCTCCCCAGACTACCTGTACTTAAGCCATTAGGGCAGCATCCTAATTTCTAGGCTTCTCTCAAACCATTAACCCAACCTTTCCTTCTCTTCACTGCAGTACCCAAAGCATCAAACGCAGCTGTTCCTTCTTCCCTTCATAAAGCGAGCATTTTGGTCTTAAGGTGTGTGTCATTTGTAGCTCAAGATTGTTTCACTCTAAGGTAAAGTCAGCTTAATTTTAAAAACTGAATACCGACAGCCTGAGGAGTAACAGAAGCTATTGATGCCCTCCACAAAACCAGCCCAAATGGGATGAAAATGAGAAAGGGATTTGCGAATGGAACCCTTGAGAGAGTGAAGATGACAGGACTCTCTTTGAGGTGGAAGAGGCCTTAAACTAGTGATGGGCTGACACTCTAGGTGAGCACTTTCACTGTGCCGTTTGCCCTTCCCTTCCTCTGTGCAATGTAGATTCATGTCTACCATTTTTGTATTGCATCAGATGTTCTGGATTAGGCCTAAGAATTTCTAAAGTCTCATTAGGCTAGAGATGTAGAAAACAAAAACAGATTCTTTTTAGCTACCTATAATACTTTTTAAAAATAAGGTTACATTTACACCAATCTTAGAGAAGAGGCTCCATCAAATGAGTGAAACAGTATCAGAAAATGTTCTCTGTCCATATTGCAATAATACTAGGAAAGGTCAAAAATACCAAAAACCAAAAAAAATGCCTACTTCATTTTGAAACAAAAACTGTCACTACTAAATTGACCTTGAGCTAAAGCAGAAACCATAAGATAAATTATGAGATACTTTGAATTTAATGACAATGATATCATTAGATGTAAAAGCTTGGAAGCTACAAGTAAAGCAGAAGAAAGGTATAGCTTTAAAACACCTTTTATCAGAAAAGAAAAACATTGAAAGAAAATGAGCCATGGATTCTATTCCTTGGAAAAGCAGAAATAGACCAACTTGAAAAAGAAGATTATTACTAAATCATCAGACCAAAATCAGAGAACACAGAACAAAAATACAGTAATTAATGTACTTCAAATGTAAAGCTAGTTCTCAAGACTAGTTAGACAAATATCCAAGAGTGTTGATTAAAGGAAAAGGGAATTTTTTTTTTAACTAAACACAATATAGAGTGAAAAAGTAGATACAACTAAAGACAGCATAGCAGTTAAGGAAAAAGAAAGATAGTACAACTAAGTATTCACTAATAATTTGAAAACACAGATGAGCTAGCTATTAAAAAAATGATAGATGGTATCTACCTCAATCTGGTAAAAGCCATCTATGACAAACCAACAGCTAACATTATACTAAATGGAGAAAAATTTAAAGCTTTCACTCTAAAATCAGGAACAAGATAAGAATGTCCACTGTCACCACTTCTATTCAATATAGTTCTGGAAATGTTAGCCAGAACAATTAGACAAGGGAGAGAAATAAGAAGAATTAAGGATAGGAAAGGAAGAAGTTAAATTATCACTATTTGCAGATGACATGATAGCCTACATAGAAGACCCCCAAAACTCCACCAAAAGACCACTAGAGTTAATAAGCAAATTCAGCAGTGTAGCTGGATATAAAGTTAACACTAAAAAATTAATAGCATTCTTGCACACAAACAACAAACTCACTGAGAGAGGTATTATGGAAATAATATCTGTCACAATAGCATCCAAAAAAAATGGAGTACTTAGGAATCAACCTTAAAAAGGATATAAAAGACCTATACATTGAAAACTAGTGCTCTAAAAAAGGAGATTGCAGAAGATGTCAGAAAATGGAAAGATACCCTTGCTCTTGCTTAGGAAGAATCAACATTTTGAAAATGGCCATACTCCCAAAACTTTTATACAAATTTAATGCCATCCTGATCAAAACATCATTAGCATACCTTACAGATCTAGAGAAAACATTCCTAAAATTAATTTGGAAACAGAAGAGACCTAGAATAGCAAAGGCAATCCTGGGCAGCAAAGGCAAGGCAGGAGGCATCACAATTCCCTGACTTGAAATTACACTACAAAGCTACAGTGATAAAATCAGCATAGTACTGGCAAAAAAAGACTGGAAGATCAATGGAACAGATTAGAAGATGCAGATACAACTACAAAGACACTCAACCACCTTATCTTTGACAAAGGGGCTAAATGTGTTCACTGGAAGAAAGACAGCCTCTTTAATAAATGGTGCTGGAAAAATTGGCTTTCCACATGCTGAAGACTGAAACTAGACCCATGTGTATCACCATGCCCTAAACTAAAGTCAAAATGGATCGAAGATCTAAATATTAAAATAGAAACACTAAATCTACTGGAAGACAAGGTAGGAAGAAACCTTGAAGACATAGGAGTAGGCAAAGAGCTCATGAACAAAACACAAACCACGTGGGAAGTACTTCAAAGAATCAACAACCTGGATCTCATTTTACTAAAAAAAATTTGCACTTCAGAAGAAATTATCAACAGAGTGAAAAGAAATCTGACAGAATGGGAAAGAATCTTAGCCAGCTGTTCCTCAGACAGAGGACTGATATCTAGAACATATAAAGAATTAAAAAATATCAGGCCTCCCAAATTCAAAGACCCAGTCCAAAAATGGGCATCTGAGATGAACACACACTTCTCAGATGAAGACACACAAATGGCAAATAAATACATGAAGAAATGTTCAACATCACTGGTCATTTGAGAAATGCAAATTAAAACAACATTGAGATTCCATCTCACTCCAGAAAGAATGGCTGCTATCAAGAAATCAACCCATAACAACTGTTGGTGGGGCTGTGAGGGAAAAAGGAATTCTCCACTGTTGGTGGGAGTGTAGAATGGTGCAACCATTGTGAAAATCAGTGTGGAGATTCCTCAAAACACTAGGAAGTCTCACTCAATCCAGCTATTCCCTTTCAAAGAAAAATTGAAAATGTCATGCCACAGTAATATTTGTGCACCCATGTTTATAGCAGCACAATTTGTAGTAGCTAAATCTTGGAAGCAACCCAAATGCCCATCAACTGCAGAATGCATAAAAAATGATGTTGTATTTTTATACAATGGAATATCACTCAGCTATAAAAAAAGATAATCTTGATACTTTTATAGGTAAATAGAGGTAACTTGAGACCATTCTCATAAGTGAAATAAATCAAACTCACATTTATAAATATCATATTGTCTCCCTAGTGTGAAAAAAATTACTGAAAGTGTAATGAGATCCAAAATGTACAATAGATATTATAATAAGGAAAGGGTAAGATAGTGCTCAAAAAGAAAAAAACAGCTGGGATGGAGGGAAGGAAAAAAGGAAGAAAGGAAAAGATTACATGTATTAGGTACACATATATAAATATATGTATGTATATGTATGCAAGATAGATAGCTATACCACTAATCTCTGTTAGTTCATCAAAAACAATAGTTTGTACTGTCATTGTTTGATTGACTATTTTTTATGCCTTGATCTTGTAACCTGAAACTACTTCTAAAATACCAATATGCAATATATTAACTAGTGTCAATTTCCTACTATTTTTTTGAAATTCTGTATCATTTCTATCCTTTTTTCTGTTTTGCTTTTTAAAATAAAAAATAAATATAAATAATATATAACTGACTATGGAAGATTGTATTTTTCATGAATGTCTACATGGGCTTCTAGAATCCTCAAACTCCCCCATCAGAAGTGAAATCTATTTCCCTTCCCTTGAACCCACATATCTGTGTGGCTGCTCTGATGGGCAGAGCGTGGCTCTTTGAACAGTCATGGGACTTCCAATACTAGGACATTCTCTTGCTCTGGTAAAGCCACCATCATGTTGGAGCTCAAACTAGCTGATATAGGAAAACAACATGGGCACAGATGGCGAGTGTCATGGTTTAGACCTAGAATGTCACCCAGAAGTTTCAGGTGTTCGGAGATGTGGTTTTTGGAAGATGATTGGATCAGGCAGGCACTAAACTCATCAGCAGATCGGTCCCTTGATGAGCTCCGTAAGGAGGTGGGGCTGGGTTGAGGAAGTGTGTCCCCAGGTCCGTGCCTTTGCAGGGTGTGACTCCTTCCCCCAGGGCTCCCTTCTCCAGGCTTTCTGGTTGCTGTGGTTTGAGCAGCTTTCCTCCACCGTGCCCATGCGCTGGGAAGTTTCTGCATTAGAGTCAGTTAACCAAAGACTGAATACCCTCAAATCCTGAGCCAAAAGAAACCCCTCCTTTAAATTGTAAATGTCAGGAATTTTGTCGCAGGGACAGGAAAGTGACTGATACAAAGAGATCCATGGAGAAAGTTACAGAGACTTTAGCAGAAAGCTGGCATCAACCATCAGATGTGAATAAAGGAGCCTGCAGCTCATTTCAGTCTCTAATCTCAATCCTTTAAGCTGCAGAGTAGCATCACTGAGGGAGAAGCCACCCCACTGTAATCCTCCCTGAATGTCTAATCCCCAGCACCCGTGAGGATGAAAAATGGTTGTTGGACACCACTAAATTTCGGAGGTAATTTCTCACACAGCCATCATAATTGAAATAAATATCAAACATTTCACCAAAATCAAAACATTGAGTTGATCAATAACAATTTGGAAACTTGAAAAGCCAATTGAAGGTACTCTGCCACATCTAACCAAGTCCAAGAATCAGAGTTTTACAGGAAAATCAAAAATGGAAAAGAGCTGGGAATTTAGCTCAGTAGTGTAGGTGCCTGACTGACAGGCATGAGGTTGTGAGTTTGATCCCTGGTACAAGAAAAAGAAAAAGGAAAAGAAAAAGGTACTTCCTAGCTTACATAAAATTTTCAAGAAAATAAAAAAAAAAAAAACTAATTTCAAAGATTCTAAAACTAGAAAAGAAAATACAAAATACTTACAATTTCACTTATGAACATAGATGTAAAAAATCCTAAATAATTATTTAACTAAACCCAGAACTTATTAAGAAAATACATTTGCAAGCAATGCTTATCCAGACATAAAAGGGTTAACATGAGACATTTATATATATAAGTGTATAAACAATAAGTATATATATATATACACATACAAATATACAATAAGTATATAAGTACATACACTATATGTATAGTGTAGGTAAGTACACTAATATATATAGTATATATATATGTACACTATATGTAAGTATACATAATATATATATATATATATATATACACTATATATATACACATAATAAGCAAAAATTCTCTCAAATAATTGGAATAGGAAGGCACTTCTGAAATTTTTTTCAGATTATATATCAAATCTACAACACATGTTCTACTGAAAGAAAAGTCTTTGTATGTTCTCCTTTAGATCTGGAATTAAAAGAAGTTCATCTTTCCTGTTGCTGATGAGTACAGTGATAGAAGATCTAGCCAACACAAAAGTACATGAAAGTAAAAGAAAGATAGAAGAATTGAAAGAACTAGCAGAAATCTAGAAGTAAGGCATGGACTTCATGGTGTGATCATTTACATAGAGAAAATCAGCACATTTCTTATATAAACCATTATCACTCAAGGTAAATTTCTGAAATGCTGACTGCACCAAACTGCCCAAAGCAATAACACTCACCTATATGAACAATAACCAGCCTGAAGACATATCAGAAATTAAGGGCATTCAGAATCACTGTGAAATATAGAAAGTTTCTAGAGATTATCCTGACCAAAAGTACACACAGACTTCACAGAGAAAAATTTTAAACTCTAAGTCATAAGTATAGATTTCAATAAATGACCAAAGATACCTTGTTTATGGATCACACTGTAAAAGTTTATATTATCTATAGGATAAATAGAAATTAAATGTAATTCTCAAAAAATACTAGCAAAATTAGCAAAAACATTTTTAAAAATTCTACCAGCTTATTTAATAATGTAAACATAAGTCAAAGTTATAATTACTAAATCCATTGTGAAGAAGGGTCCCAGAAAAACCCTGACAATCATTGAGGCACATTTTAAAGATAGAGTAATGCAAAGATCATTAAACTGCCACAGAAATAAGCACATAGACAGAATAATACAAAATTAAGAGATCATAAGAAGTTCTATGTGTCTATAGGAAATGTGGACATGATAAAATGCTAATATAATTCTATAAAGAAATAATTATGTAAGATATTTTGGGGAAAATGTGTTCAATATACATAGAACAACAAAGTTGAGTCTCCTACCTTACAATTTCGACAAAGATTTAAAACCAGTACGTGGAAAGTAAAATAATAGTGCTAAGAGAAGAAACTGAAGGAACGTATTTTACCTTAAGAGTAGGTACCTCAGTTTTAATCATAATTTAACAAAGAGTACAAAGCAAGTAATTGCTGACTTTGACTACACTGGGAAGTGAAGTACATATGTTCATTGCAGGTCACTATTTGTATAGTTTAAAGGTGATATACTGGGAGAGAATCAGTCTGACCCTTAAATATTTTGAAGGATTAATATTAAGAATATAGAAGAAATTCTAGGAAATCAATTAGTCAAAAGCAAAAGTTAAATGAAAAGATGGCAGAGAATTCAAAATGAGGCTCACAGAAAGAAAACTTCAAATGTGCTGCAAGAATTTAATTAACAGGAAAAACACAAATTAAAAGTACCTTGAGAAGCAAATTTACATTTATTTGATTGGCAAAAGAAAAAAATGGATAATATTAAAAATGGAATGCAGACTGGTGTCAATGTGTACTGTGGTTCATCTAAACTAAAGAAAAATCTGGGAGGACTTGGCTGAACTCTGTATTTGTTTAACACTGGAAATTTCAGTTGCACTGCTGAATATATCCTTTATGACACCAGTCTTCAAAATGAGGTCCTTGTATCTCAGATGGCATAGAAACTATCCAAGGATGACAGGGATATAGCTCAGCAGCACAAGCACCTACCTGGCAAGCATAAGGTCGTGAGTTCGATCTCCAGTAACAAAAAGAAAAACAACAACAACAACAAAAAAAGCAAAAGCAAAAGCAACGATAACAAAAAACGATCCAAGGAGGTCTGTGAGCATAAACACTTTGAACTTAATCAAGTTTTGATCCTCAATTTTCCTATATTCTTAATTGGCTGGTTTTCTTCTTTCCAACTATTTCTTTTATTAATTCTCTTCTACTACTTTAAGACTTCCTCCTGCTACCCAGAACCATTTTATAGGACATCACTCAAAGATTAAATAACCCAATCCCTGATTCAAACCAAGCAACAAGATGAAATTGGCAGGGCGACACATGACATGACAAGTAAGATGTCTTGGTCAATTTTAAGATATTCTGAATTTAAATGTTGTAAAGAATGTGGCAAGAGAATGAATACACAGTTGTTTCTCTGGCTTCATCTACTCTTACTGCCAAAGAGTGCAGTAAGGTTGAGTGTAGCAAGGTTCTGAGAAAGAGTTGTGAGGTATAGAGTTATAGCAAACCTAAGAGAGTATTGCTAAAAAAAAAAAAAAAAAAAAAAATTAGTAATACTACATTATTTCATCAAGTTTAATACAGTACTGAAGACTTCATGCCTCATCTGCCTGCTTTAGCACTGCAGTATTCAAAATGTATCAGAAACATGTTGGACAATTTTATTTATTTTTATTTTTTAATTTATTTTATTTATTTTAATTTTATTTTAAAGATAGCAAAATCCAACAAAACATAACAGAACAAAGTCAATTAGAACAAAACAGTAGAACTGGTACAGAACTTCAAAGCAAGATACTAGGAAAACAATAGGTACTATATTATATCTTGTTATCTTCACAATAGTTGACCATTCCATCAGGTATAGTAAAATCAAACCAAAAACAAAACAGAATAAAACCAATCAAAACAGAATATGCAATAAAGCAAAAAAATTAATCAGAATAAAGCAAACCAGTGAGAACAATATTGGGCCTCAAAGACAAGATAGAAAGGAATCCCCCAATATGTGCCACATTGTATACTGTCATCCTCCCAAGAAATGCTCAGACTGTCAGCCCCAGGCCTGCAAAATCAACCAAACAGTACAAGAATTTAGTTGCTTCATGTACCTTAGTTGCTATCAACTTAGCCGGGACTCCAAACCAGCAGGTTGCTTACAGGGGCAGGGCGGAGGGGTTGGTCCCTTGACTGTCAGCCCACATGCCAGTAAGCTCACGAGAGGCACAGATCTTTCTCTTTCTGGAGTCTGCACCACTGCTCACACCACTCACCAGGAAGGCTGGCTAGTTGTTTTCTGGTTGGAACCTCCCTGAACCAACATGGCGGGTTCTCAGGAGGCATGGATCATTCTCTTCCTGGAGTCTGTGCTGCATGCACCACTCACCAGAAAGGCAAGCTAGTTGTCTCTGGACCATTTTAATATATTTGAAGGGGTTCCTGTTTTGTGCTTTGTTGTGTAACATTTTCTTTCATCCTTCTCTGCATCAGTTGTACATTTGGCATGATTTTAAGAAAATTTAGTTTTATGCTGCTTAAATACTGGGAAATATCAAGACCTTATTGCATATTCAGATTGTTGTGCCTAACTACTATTTGCGTTTTGACTAACAAAACAAGACAAGACAAACCAAACCAAAACAAACACAAAGCTGATCTCTTGAAAAAAATGGATGATTCTAGGTATGCAGCTGGGTATTTATATCAAGTACAGATGGCAATTGTAAGCATAAAGCATGTGATGATGATGCTGGTTGAAAACCAGTAGGGTCACAGCACAGGACAAAGGTAAACCTAAAAACGCCTTCATAGCCCAAGATGGAAAAACATGAGCATCAGAAAGAATAATGACTGTAACAGGCTGAGTCACATAAAATTCCGCTAAGTTTACAATGATTTTTTTAAAAAGCCCTCATTCATAACCTTTGAAAAATTTTAAGGCAAACGCTCATTATCCTGAAAACTAATTAAGTGGAAAAATGAAGTGTTTGTGTTGTCTTTAAATAGGCTGTTTTTAAAGTAACAAAATAGGCTGATAAAGAAAAATACTCCTTCATGAACAGTAAACACAGAAAGAACAATAGAATTAAAAGCTACTATTTTGTAACCTTAATGGAATTTGGATATGTTCATAGGCAGTTGGGAAAACTCTTTGACTGGCTCATGATGACTGTTTTTTCCTTTTCCTTTTTTTCTTGTTTTTCTGGTATGGAGGACTGAACTCAGGGAGCAGGGAGCTACATCTCCAGGTCTTTGTAAGTTTCCTTTGGAGACAAAATCTTGCTAGTTCTCCTGCTGGCCTTGAAGCTGTCATTCACTTGCCTCAGTCTCTAGTCTTTGCCCATGCCTCATTTTCCTAAGCCTCTTCTGATACTATGTAGGCAAGAAAGGTGGGGAGAGATCAGAAACCATTTGAGGTAGAGAGTGGCAGTTTACTCTGCAAGATGAGTGAAGAAGATATAAAGTAAAAGATGAACCAGGCTCAAGTGCCATAGGCCCTTTCTGTTTCTCTTCCTGTAGCCTAAATCATCAAGGTCAAGACAGACTTTTGAAAGGAATTTAACCAGGGAGTCAGCTCATATTTTCAGTTTTGATTATCACTTTGCTTGCTATGGATTTGAATGACCAAAGGTTTGAAGCAGGTAAAACAAACTAGAGATATAGTAGACTGTATTGACTGGGGGATCCAAGAATGCAAATTAGCATTTGTAATTATATTCTAGGCATTGGACCAGTGTACAGACATAACTGAATAACATTTGTTGAAAGGAAACTATCTATTGTGAATTAGAATATAGCAGTGCAATATAATATTTGGAAAAGAAAAAAAATAGTTCAGTAAGTTATGAGTAGTCTTAATCAAGGTGACTTCTATATAAAGGGTATTATTTTGCAAAACTAGGAAGAATCATGTATAAAAACAAATACATTCATGTGTATGGGAAATTTCTGGAAAGGACCTGCTATGTGGGATGAGCTAATCCTGAGTTTAAAACAGGCTGTATCATTTGCAATGTGCTTACTCTGGGGAAACTTGCTTACTTTTCTTATTCGGGTTCCTGCCTCATAGGCTTTTGGAGAATCGAATGATAAAAAATGATCTACAGTTCCTGATGAATAATAAATCTGAACAAAGAAAAGCTGCTATTACTTGTGTCATCCAGGACAAAAGTAAAAATTTTGAAAGCATAAGCAAATCAAAAGAGGAAGAGAGTTATTAACTTTTAAAAGCATAGCAAAAACCCCAAAAAGTTTTAGGAATAACAAATATCCCACTACTTACAAAGAAAGTATGACTTTACAATTCAAAACTCTAAATCCAGTACATAGGACCCTTCTAAATATGCTTGAAGAAATAATTTGTGTTTAGGAGTACCATCTGTACTTGATATACTAACAGTGTCATTCAATTATGTCCAATTAGATTCTACTGTCTCTTTGTTTTCACACCGGACTCTTTTGTTTATTTTCTTGATAAATATGTATTCTAGAAAAAACTGTTTGCTAAGGACAGTTTAAGTTTAAAGCAATACTATTTATTTGCAAACTTTAGTCTGCACACAATTGGTAAGATGGGAAGGTAATCTACTGAGCTTTGAATAGGAAAACAACAAAAGAAGCATGCCTGCCAGTATTTTTTTTAAAAGAAATTAAATCATACTCCTTTTTTTCCTTCAGTAGTGGATATCAAACCCAAGGGATTTCCTCTGAGCTATATCTCCCCTCTTTTTTTTTTTCATTTTGAAATGGGGTTCCACTAAGTTGTTAAAATGCCCAGGCTAGTTTCAAACTGGTGATCTTCCTGCCTCAGCTTCCCAGGTTGCTGGGGGCATAGGCTTACAATGTCAAACCTGGCTTCCATGAATTCTTTTTCTGCCATTTTATGTGAACCTAGGTGAAGAACTCCAGAAAGGCATGTGCTGGGTTCATACATTGTCCACACTATGGTAACTTTGAATAATATTTTAGAGTAGTGTACACAAAAAGAGCAATGACATTCACAGATGACCCTAAAAAGAGGGGAAAACCATCTTATAAGGTCCATTAACTTTTTGACATCCTGGAGAATAAGCTCAAAATAGTGAGGTGTGATTGAATGTGGTTTAATGTAAAATTCTGCATTAAGGTTTAAGACTTATAGGATGGGAAAAACTTGACTTAATTCTTAGAAAAAGAAAGGACTGATTTGGTTGATTACATGACAAAAAGAAATGATAGTGTCTTTGTTAAATCTATTCCTTCTTGGAATATTTTGATAAAGTAATTCTCACAGACCACCACATGGATTGCTTCTTCTGTGCATGGCATTGTAGGGATTCTGTAATAAACTTGGAGGCCTTGTAGGAGAGAATGATACCATTCACATGATCACTGAAGGTCTACTGTGAGTAACGTATACTGATATTATGCTTGGCGACAAACAACCAAACATATGTGCTACTTGTAGAGTCTGAAGCTTATTACAGATCATAGAGAAATCAGATGTTTACCTTACATTTGGAGATTTTTAGGCTTATTACAGATTTCTGTTGCACAGAAAAATCTAATACTCAGTAGATGAATTAACCATACTCATTGCTATAGATGAAAATCCTGAAAGAAATTCTATTGAAATATAAGGAAGTTTCAGTTCTTCAGGAAATTTAGCCTTTCTAACTGCCCTTTTCTCATTCATTAGCAAAGGTGGCTTCTAATTGAGTTTGATTTTGAGAAAAGAGATTTTGATCAATTAATCTGAAAATGTCCCCAATTACTGTACAATACAAAAGCCTGTACATGATAATTATTCACTTTCTATGATAAATTTTTCTCCCGATCTGATAATTCTGTAAGGTGAACTGAGTTTTAGTTGCTCTATTTTCCTCTACCCATTCTCCTTTCCTGTCCTTTCTGTTTGCATAAATGTTACTGGTAACCCAATATCATGCCATGCTTAATTTTAAAACTATCCAACTATTCCCACAGATTATTTACACATGATTTTTTAACAATTGTAAATAATTGCCAATGTTTATGTGCTGTTTATGTTTACTAAATACCAGGCACCACTCTCAAACTTTTGCATAGTCTTTGTCATTTAATTAGCCATCTTTATCCATTCAGGTTGTTACAGCAATCTATTTTAAACTGAATTATTTTTAAACAACAAATATTTATTTCTCAGCTTTATAAATGATGCTTTCTGTGTGTCCTCACATGGTGGAAAAGGTGAACAACCTCCACTATAAGTACATGACTCCTGTTCATCAAGACTTAACAACCAGAGGTCTCGCCTCTTAACACCATTCCATTGGAGATTACACTGCTACTGATGAATTTGACGTGGACACGTGCATCCACCCCTGCATGGGCTCCCAGAGCATCAATACCATCACTTTGTGTTGGTCAAAACTTCTCATGTATTTTGCTCAGAGTCAGACTGAAATCAATGTAAAACCAATATACAATGAGCCATAGCTTTAAAATAAACACAAAAACAAAAAAATTAAAGATTTCTCAAAATGGAAAGCTCCTACTGCTGCTGGCACTTATTACTGTTCAAAGGTCCAGGGATAGAGTGCAGTGGTGGGAAATCTATTAAGCGTTAGTTACTTGGTAGTATCCTTTTGCAATGCCACTTTCAATAGGATGTTAATTTATGCTTTATCAATTATGCAGCTCCACCTTTTGACAAGAAGAGTAAGAGTTGCGTGACCTAGGGACACGCATGGAAGAGGAAGTGAATGGACATTTTTTTAATAATCTACTATAGTAAACTTAGGTAAAGAGGAGTTCAGCTACTTCTGAGGACTTTTAGAAAGGAAGAGCATGATGGTCAGCTTAGCTTTCAGATTACTCAGTCTAAAGTGTGTACAAAAGAAGGAAAGAGAAAAAACTAGGTTGTGAGAATCCAGTTAGCATATAATTACAGTGACCCAGAAGATTGATGATTGTGGTCTGAAATAGGCAGGGACCATGGGAAGGACAGAAGTGAACAGAAGGGAGCACTCTCATGAGACACACGGCCAGAAGACTTGGCAAATACCACGGACTTTTGAAATAAGACGTGTTAACTTGCCCTCTTTCACATCACCTGAGTTAAGCACCCTAGAGCTAACTTAAATAAAACACTACAAGTCCTTGCTTTATAAAAAAATACAAAAGAAACAAATTAAAGTTTGCTGAAAATGGAAGGATTTCATGACTGGTGATATTATTGCTCAATTGTCCAGTGATACAGAGCCATGGTGGGAAATCTATTAAGAATTACTTGATAGCATCCTTTTGCAATGCCACTTTCAATAGAACTTTAATTTACATTCTATAAATTATGCAATATTTTATAAAGTGAGTGAAATCCTTTAGTATTCTAAGGTGCAGCACTGTGTTTTTGGCAGCTTAGAGTTTTGAACATATAATTTTACATTCCCAGTAATAAGCTTTCCAAAAGGTGAGACCTGCAGAAATTCTGAAATGAGTTATTCCATCTCCTTGTCAATTTTTTAAAAAAGTAATTTCCACATTAAGTACTGTTCATATACAAATCATAATAGGGATGTCTGATATGCCCATAGTAAGTGCCTAAAGTAAGTTAGCATTTAATCAAGAATGTTTGTTTTCATCCTTATAGAGTTATTAAAGGTAAACATTCAGATAGCAATTGAAATGGACTGACTCTATTTTAAGTGTGTACTTTAAGCCTAAGGAGGGGGAAAGGGCTCCCTGTAAACGCCTCATTAAAACAGAAACTCAGTGGATGGTACTTTTCCAACAGAGAACAACATACACTACAACATATGAATTTGATGTGGCTCTTGGAGATTTATATAGGCCTGAAAGAGGCCACTCTGGCATGAACAATAGAATTTAATTACTTGAGTGGTAGCTGACAAGTTCCAGGAAGAACTGAATTCATTGTTTTGAAAAGTTGAGGGCACTGAATTGGATCAAATTAGGGAAGTCAGGATTGTTTACATAGTTGGCATTTCAAAATACCCAATGCCAAGTGGATCAGATTTAAGCAGTTCTTCTCCTACATGCCTTGTTTGTATTCATATGTTTCAGTGTACTTGTAATGATCCAGAGATACCTGAATAGTCTCATTCATTATATATTGCAATTCACTTAAAATGTACTTCATGGATTCCTAAAAAATGTTTGAAAGACATGAAATGATGCAGTACTGCATCTTTTAAAACTTACTCTTCATTGTATAGTTACACTCTTGAATACTGAGGGTAATTAGGGTTATTCCATGCGGGAACTACTCAACCCAAACTGAAGTTTTTGTGGCTTGCATTTGGACAGAGATAGGGCATTTGTATGTGCCAAGATTAGGGAATGGCCCACAAGAACTTCTTTCCAATTTTAATAGTTGCAAGACACCATGAATAAGATAGGAAGAGATTTTAGAATATGCTTATTTAAAAGGTATTATTAAAAGTTATTAAAAATAAAAGCTTTTTTAAAATGATGACATAGGTTCATCATGATAAGGGACATCATGGTAAAAGACAATTAAGGGAACAGGACAGGAAAAGTAAGAAGACATTAAGGTAACAACTACAGACGAAATAGTGTTTTTCAAGGCTATTTTGCAAGGGCTTAGAGAATAATGACAGGGCTTGTGTTTCAGTGCCACTGAGAGATCATGATTAGACACCATCCGTGCGGTCAACCAGACAGGATCCTTTCACAACAAAGCAAAGAATAAAGAATGGTCTTAGACCTTGCCATCTCTTTCACCTCAAAAGTCCTGAAGTGGCTATTGAACTGTAATGTTATTGGACAAATGCCTGGTTTCCCTCTTGGTATCATGGCTTTTGTACAATGTTCAAGGGATTGCAGGAGCTGAAGAAACAGCAGTTGCAAAATAGACAACTTGGGCATAATTTGAAAGGTTTAAGAATGAGAAGCATCAAAGCCAAACTGACATTGACTCATCTTCTAATTTATGCTTGTCTCTCTCTTCAGATTTCTCAGGCATTCAGCTTTGTCCCGTAGTTTTTCTACAGCTTCAAAAAGCAGCATATATATATTGAAAAGAAATCTTTCTTCCCAAAGCTCCTTCATGCTCTCTCCTTTGCCATCAGGATGTGGTCTGAACCCCATCATAAAAGAGAAGTCTCAGCTAATGAGAAAGTGGGAAAACGACAGAGATGAAGCAGGAATTGCAGTGGCGCACAAACAGAAAAGGACATTTCCCTGCTTAATAAATATTTATGCAAGTGTCTGCCAATTACCTTTCAAAGATTTTTATACACATCCTATGTCTTTCATCTTTTGCGTGTCACAGTTTATTCAAGCTGGGAAAAGTGCGCGTGTCAGGTAAATGTTGATTTACATGCAAATTGCCTTTGCTAAACTTGCCTTTATGTTAAAAAAAAAAAAGAAGAAGAAGAAGAAAGAAAAGAAAAAGATCAGGAAATTTATTAGCCTTCCTCATTAATTCCTGCTTTTTGTAAAATTCAAATGTCCAGTAGAAGTCAGAAAGGGAAAACAGTTTTGGGGACTTTTGTTTGGTTACTTCTGCCCCTCCTTGAGCCTTGTAAGGAACTGTGTGTTGAAGGAACTCAGGAAGAGCAGAGCATTCTCTGGCTAGATTTTTATCACCTTCTCGTTATTTACAGGGGAACACATGGAATAAATTCCTAGTCAAACTTCATGTGTCTTTTTATGTATATCGATCCCTGAGAGAATACCTGGAGCAGAAGCGGGCTGGGGTAGGGAGACCATAAAAAGAAGAAGAGTGGTGAGGAGCAAGGGTCTCAAAACCAATGGTTTCAAAAACACATTGCCTAAAAACTATCGTTAGTTTTCTTTCCACGGGGAGATGTTGTCTACTTTACTGTGTATAAAAGCCATAACCTGGGCTAGAATTGAGAATATTTGTAAGATTATGCAATAAATTATTTATTTAACCAGCAAACTGTTTTGTCTTAATAATAGAAGGAAAACATCATTCATCAGACAATGCACACTTAGATTTTCTGAAAGTTTCGGGCTGTGGTTTCTGACGCTTGCTTCCTCCTCTCTCTCCTACCACCAATGTGAGCCCTTTTAGAAGGTCTACGTAGTCCAGCAGCTAGGTAAATTACTGGTTTGAAAAAAAAAAGAAGCAGTCTTTCTAGCTAAAGAACAAAAGGCGAGGAGACTGCGAGGGAGCTGCCATGGAAGAGATACTGAAATGCTTAAAGCTTAGGACCCAAGAAATAGTGACCAGGTGATGAGGTTACTATAAATGTTTCCAGCTGTGGTTTAGGTCAGAAAACAAAGTGTTTCGGAGTTGACTAGTACAGTATTGTATACATTGCCCCTCTACATGTTATAGAAGTGTCACAGCTGCAGACCAAGTGGTGAAAAATGCCAAAATCTTACCTTTTGATGCATTTATCAAGCAAGCTAATAAAACTGGAGGTTCCGAGCTCTTCCCTTCCACAGACCCCATGAGCGCTGGGAGTCATTTGGTGGTGGTGGTGTTGAGCAATTCAAACTCAGAAAATACAAAATTCAAAGGAATTCATTTGGGATTTTAGGAATTGTAATTTAGAAGACATGGTTTCAGCTCTGAATCTGTGTTCTGAAGAAGGAGGAAAAATGAGAGTTGGGGGTGTATAGGCTATTGCTATTAAATGTGGGGGCAGAAGATAAAGAATGCATGAATAATATGGGAATTTCTCTAAAGCAAAATTCTTACAACCTTTCAATGTCCATGTTGAGCATCTGAGCTCAATATAACTGTTCTGTCATTCAAGGTCAAAGGCAGGAGGTAAGCAAAGTGTGCGTACTGTGAGCAGCAGAAACAAGCATAAACCCCCATTTCCCACTCCATTTTGAAAGGCTTCATCAGGGTTGTTTTCATCAAAATTATACTTTTATTTTCATATAGCGGGGAAAAGGACCCAAAGAGAGAAACAGGAGGCCTTTCTAAGTGTAAACTTTGGGGAGAAATGTCTAAGAGATATCAGAAACGAGACAAGGATCTTAAGCCCGAACTAATTGGCAGTTGTTTGATTTCTAATCCAAAATGAATGCTACCATTCATAAATAATTTTGTATATGTAACTGTCCATTTATATCCCTCCCCTTAAATTTTCTAAATGTTAGAATCCACAAAATATCATTCCTGCATGTATTAGAAGATGTGGTTCTCCTTTCTGAGTTTAAACTAATTTCTAATGTATCCCTCTTGGGGATTGTCTGAAGCGTTTTATGGTTTATATAGTTCAAAAAAAAGAGATGTATACTTTCTAAAATGTAGAAATATTTGATTATAGTTTTTTTTTTTTTTTTAACTGAAACTTTAATGTGATCTTGTTTCCTTACCACCACCTGGTGGCAGTATGCCTAAAACACACAGTGTAGTTTTATTTTTATTTATTTATTGCTTCAAGTTTTATTTTATTTTATTTTAAAGAGGATAAAACCAAGGAAAATAAAACAGAATAAAACCAATAAAAAATAAACCAGTATAAGTGAAGCAGGACTTCAAAACCTTATGAAACCAACAATAGTTATCATAATGCTTTTTGTTGTCTCCAAAATAGCTGCAGATACTTTCGGACATAGTAAAAACTGAACAGAACAGAATAGAATGGGAACAATGAAAACGAAACAGTGAATGCAATAAAGGACTTCAAAACAAGCCACCAGTAAATTCAAAATGGCTACCATAATATATCTTGTGATCTTTCAAATAGCTGCTCATGCCATCAGATTTAACATAATCAAACAAGGCAAAAGAGAATAAAACCCAACCCAACAAAATAAAAGGTGATATGGTTTCCTGGCCTGGACTGCTTCCTGGTGAGGCCTGGTTCTCTCCCTCCGCAGTTCGCCAATGGCACTGACTCACAGAGAGAGGCTTGGGTGTGGCTGTCCTCACGCTGGCAGTAGCCCATGCATGGCGCTGGTTTCCAGGCAGGAATCAACTCCTGGTGAGGCCTCTAGCGACTCCCCCCACCCCGGCCGCGTGCCTATTGGTATAAGTTTTAAAACAATGTTTACAAAAGGCCATAGGGGCGGTGAGTTCTTGCACATATAAAATTATATTTAATTGTGTTCTATGTTTACCTATGCTCTTTTAAATAAACCACGAGTTTAATGGATTAAACTTTGTTCTATTTTACTTTTCACATAATATGTCTGACTTTTTTATAGGGCATCTTGATGCATTTAAGAGTAATTAAATACTAAGCAATTGTAACTACTACACTTGAAGTTCATGACTTCTCATGATCTGAAGGAATATAAAAGAAGGGAGATTCTGTGTTTGTATCTTTTTGCATGTTCTTCAAAGCTTCATGCCTTTAAAGAAAATGTGAAAATCAAAAAAAGTATTACCATTGATCACTATTGCTGAGATTTTAAGGAATTATTTACCTACTGAAAGACCTAAAATGACAACTTGTATATATTTAAAAATTTGCTAAGCCTACTCATAATAAATTGCATATTAAAATTTCATTTTTAAAAAAAGATTCTTGCAAAAAAAAAATCATTACAAACCTCAGTGTGCTGGTGATTTCTACCTCTTGTTTTTTAACAGGCTGGATACCCTGTTGGGAATTTTACATAGATCTACTAATTCTTCCTGAATAAAAAACAACAACAACAACAACATATCACAGGCTCTCTGTGTACTAAACAGACCGTTGGCAATATCTAAACATCTGTTGGCTGTATCATACATATTTGGCTAAAAACAAACCCATCTGTATTTAATGCATTATTGCCAAAGTGCAGTAACATGCTGTTTCCAGTCTGAAAACACTGGTACCCTCATGTGAGACAATCAAATTGAAAATCTCACAACATGGTCCCGGCACTTCTTGGCTATGCAAGTGGAAAGCTTAGGCGTGTGCCAGCTGATGGTGCAATCTTTTTCCAGAGGCTTAGGTATGGGAAGTGGAGAGGATGGCAGTGGATAGTTCCAAGCTAGATAATCTTTTCCCGGATACATTCTTGAACTAGTGGATTTTAACTTCCTTTTCAAAAGAATTCCTGAGGGTCTAGAGCCTCTTCATAAAAGCATTTGTGTATAATCCTTAGTTTCACTGGTGAAAAAGGAACACTTATTTAAAATTAGGAAAATTAGAAAATACAAAGTAGAAGAAGAAAAAGGAAAAAAAGAAAAACAAAGTCATTGTTTAACCTGCCACACATGTTCCATGGATTTGCCACCTCTGTGTAAAGTTATGATTTAATGACCCAGGTGATAAGTACACACAACTCAATCCATTTCCCGGGCCCATTGTGCCTCCATGATCTGGGACAAACTAGACCAGAGCAGTGGTGCCCCCTGCTAAGGGTGCTGATCTGTTCAGTGTTCCACCTAGGGTTTGAACCCAGGCTTGCCTTTATTAGAGAAAGCTTTTGTGATTATAATAGATCATTTCACATTAGCAAAGTAATAGCCTTCCAAATGTGTCCCCAGAGGTCAGTGGAATATAGATAACTGTTTTTAATATCATTTAAGATAAATTTGAATTTTTAAAAACTAGATTATATAATAACTATGATTGGAGGCCACAGCTTTAGTTTGGTTATAAGTGAAATGTTCACAAATATACTGAATATGCATCTGTAAACAATGAGATATGAGATTTCCTCACATCTATCATTGAAGAAAAAAAAAACCTTGTTAGCTAATGGCTTTTTTAAGTTAATTAGTGTAATGGAATTTTCCACTAAATACTAGCACTTATTTTATTTGACAAAACACTGAACAATTTGGGAAGATTCTTGTACCTTTTTCATGATTTGAATAATGCATAGCTTTCTCTCATTATAGGCAAATGTTCAAATCAACCTCAAAGAAAGCTTCACCTGGAAAGCTCTGACTAAATGAGCATTTTTCTCTGCACATCACCAGCACCAGCGCCTGCACTAAATAGTCAACAGCTGGAATGGTAACAGGGAAATCTCAGTGCAGCTAATGAGAACCTCATATTTCACAGCTCAGAGGCTATAAAATACATTTTTTTAAACCAAACAAGAGTATTTACAAAAATCTCACTTCTTTGTTTGTGTGCAGACTCAAGGAACTGTTGCTTTTAAAGAAATAAACTCTCTGCACCAATAATCAAATTCATAGAACTATAAAATGTAAATGAAGATAATTTATAAAGTGATTGGTTTTATAATATGCAGTGTCACAATCCCATTCAAACAACCAGGATGTGTCTGGAGTATGATTAAATCTAACAATGAATGTTTTTAAAACATTATTTCCCCCTGGTTCTCAGATGAAAGAAAAGAAAGATGGCAATATTATCTATGGAAATGTTCAACTAAATGCTGCAAAACTGCCTGGTGTGGAGAATGTATTAGTTCCAATACTCTACCATATCTTCAAATATATTTTTTAAACATGTTGACAAAGCGCCACATCCCCAGGAAGCCATAAATAATTCAAATTAACTCTCAAAAATGTTTGCTGAGCCTTTTGTTTAATTCAAGTTTCTTTCCTGCCCCCCACCAACTTGTGTTTGGTTTGCTCAAAAGCGTTTAGAATAAATAGTGCAGACATTGGTCAGATATATTATTACTAAAATTCTAGGGCAGTCAGAGAAACTTGGGAAAACACAAGGTCATAATATTCCTATATTAGAAAAGAACTTGAGTACTCATGAGAGAAGTGGAACAGCAGAAACTGAGAGATGCAAAATAGGGACTTGAATATTACAAAAAGTGAACAGCAGTTAGTGGAAATACCAAGCACTTAGCAAGATAGACACTAGGAGAGAACAAGTAAGAGATGTTGATGCTCCAAAGATCAGAGAAGATTTCATCATAAAAGCTGTTTCTCAAGGTCATTTAGTCCTCAAAGCAATCATGGGAAATGGTGTCATTTCTGACCTCACATTCATTACTCATCTTCCTGAAGAGATGGGCAATGGATTTGAGTCAAACTTAGTGCTTATTAAATGTATGACCTTAGAAATTAATCTCAAAGTTTGATTCAAAGGAAAAGTGAGTATTAAAACATAGAAGGTGGCATACAAAGCAACATATAATGCATGGCACAACTTTTACCTAGGAGATACTTGATTAGCAATAATTTAGGTATCAATTTACAGATACAACACTGAGCTTCAAAATGTTTTCAAGGGAATTCAGCTTGGAAACCCATTTGTTTGTTTTAAAATGTTTGCAAGATGCCTAACAGTCTTAGCCTATTGCAAACCATAGTAACAAAGTTAAGAACAAGTCTGTTTTTGACTCAGTTATTTATTTATTTTTCCAGTACCAGAGATCAAACTTTCAGTACCAGATATCTCAATAAGGCTGAAAGGCTGATATATATGTGTGTATATATATATATATATACACACACACACACACACACACTTATATATGTATATATACACACAAGTATATATGTATATACATGTATATATATTTCCATTAACACATATGTCCATATGTGTATGTCTTACATGTATTTTTCCCTGTCCTGCCTGCAATTTCCAATGTGTCTTCATCTTTTGTATCCCTGAATCCTGCTCCTCCCTTGACTTCTACTGCAATATTTTGGTTCTTGTTCTGCTTCTGTTATACTCTGCCTCATCTCGGAAACAGGTCTTTCTTTTGATCTCCACTCTCTCAGTTGCCCATTTCTTCTTGTCACAAAACTAACATTTCTCTGTTGATGAGATCTATATACTCACTACCTTGATGCCATTCCTGAACTAAAACTTGGCAAAATTGGCTCGTGGATGTGCCTGAACATTCCTAATTAAGGGTCAGTTTAGCTTTTGCTCATCAGGTAATTGTCCAGTTTACAGTACTTGTTATTCTGTAAGTCTCTCAGGGAAAGATGACCAGGGAACTCAGACTTGAGGGAATGGGAGGTGGGTTACTGGCATTTCCCTCTCTGGAGAGAGAAAAGGTCAGCTTCCGAGAATGTGAAATACAAGGGTGTAGTCATTAAACCTTACCAACAATATCGAGGCTGTCAAACTACCTGCTCTTCCTATTCTTATCAACAGAACCCATACTATTCACTTCTCTACCCTAACTTCTTCATTTACTGACATCTGGCTTTCATTTGTACCACTTCTCTGAAAGCACTTTGGCAAAGATCACTAAGATGACTTCACTGCAAATTCTCTGGACAGTTTAGTCCTTGTCTTACCAGAAATAGCTTTCAATGCTTAAATTTCTTTTAGAACGTAATTCTCCTTTGCTCTCCATGAAGCAAACACATTGGGTCCTTGCCTTTTTTTTTTTTTGTACTGGAGATTGCACATAGGGCATTTGTAATGAACTATTTTCCCAACCCTTTTTATTTTTATTTGAAACAGTGTCTTATCTGGTTGCTAAGTTTCCCAGGCTGGGTTCAAACTTTAGACCCTTCTGCCTCCACACTCCACAGACATTCAGAGACAGTCTTCTCAATACTTAGTTATTTATCAGACACACACAGAGCATTAACCATGTACTGCATATTTTAAATGTTCTATATGCATTCAGCCCTGGACTTTTACAATCTACAACTTCTCAACATAGACTATTATCTTCATCTCCTTTTCTTCACATCCCTCACAGGTACTAAATGGAGGCACAAGGAAGCTAAATAAAACATATCCAGGATAGAACAGGTAAGAAACTGCCTGAGCCTAATTTAAACTCAGGCAATTTAGCTGCAGAACACAGGTCTTTAACTGCTAGATTACACTGTATCTCTGGTGGGTGGATAAGTGAATGCACATTTTGTGTGATTTCACGGATACTAGGAAGGTTCAATTCCTTTCAATTGGCTCTTCAATCATTTATTTGCTGATGCCCAAAATTTTAGGTAAGAGCCTAATCCCTTTAGTGAAACAAGAGAATCTCTATTCAAATGCAAATTCAACTTTATCTGTCCTTTATACCTTAGTGCAAATTGATTTAGCAAGACATTTTGTGACAGCAGATTTTGACAGTGGGTGGGAATGTCCAAGGAAATACTAAGACTGAAAATAGAAGGTAGAAATATTCTAAGAAGAAGAGAAAGGGAGGGGGAAAGGAAGCTCAAGGTTGTGATTACCATCTCAGGTTTGTTTGGATTGGTAATGTAAATTTGGGGAGAATGTCGCTTTTAGGATGGGGGTGGGTCAGAGATGGAGATGGGTACTTCTTTTTGCTTTTCCTGAGTGACTCAATATTTCTATCCAAATAAGGAGGTCAAAATGGAAGTAAATATGCTATGGAATACAAGATTTGAAAGGCTCCAAATTATGGAAGATAAGTGCTAGGGAGCTACAAAATTATTACATGGCAATTCTTAAATACATACATTCATCAAGTATTACCTTTTGAGTGAATGTACAGTAATTTCCAGTCATATAGTTGTTACTATTCCTCAAAATGTGTAGATTCTAAATTATAGTTTTTCTGATATATGTCTGTAGCTTTTACTTTACTTTATGGATTTTCTTTAAACATTTGGAGCAGTGTGGAGTGAAGAAACTACATTTTTAAGTTTGCAATTGAAATAAGAACAACTGGCATAGAGAATAAATCTGGAATCAGACTGAAAAAGATTAGTATTCTTCCATGTCCTTATTTACTTCTGTGTACAAAGAGGTTGAGCTCAGGATACCATCTTTTCATCAGCTTGAATTGTGAAGGGTAGTGGAAGAGATTGAGTCTTGGTATGGGTCTTGGTCAGCACCTGGACAGCGCATAGCCAGACACACATGTGTTTCTTATGCAGTACCATTACGTGTAGCAACACAACCTCTACGGCCTTCTTTTTACCTTTGTCTCTTTAATTCAGTAATTAAAACTCTGCAACACCTAACAAAGCTATGGTTTTCTAGCAATTACCATATCTAAATAGAGTAATAAGATCAGTGAAGACATGTTCATTGAAATACCCATTGGGCCAAAGACATCAGTTGCATTTGGGATCAAATCAGGCTATTAAACCACAGGCCAGCGCATCTGTGATTTGCGTGAGTAATTAGAAATGATTAATAGAATGCCTTGCTTAATTAAACTTATCTCATAAGAGCACCTCTTGAAAACTCATAAGCTTGGCAATTCATAAGCATCCTAGATATGCTGGGTAGAGTACTATTTTTGTGTTCCTGTGAATAATTCTTTGACTATTTAAAATAGACATGGCTAGACATTTAAGAAATTTTAACATGTTATAGAACAATGTTAAAAGCACAATGTGATGATATTTCAAGAAACAATAACTAAGGCAAGAATGCAGGTTTTTTCATCTAAATAAGATGTTTCTTTCTTTAAAACAGGTATAGTAAAATTCAAGAATGACACTACACCAGATGTGCACTTAGTTTTTAGTCCAAAAGTGAAGATTTTAGAATTAGATAAAAATCTGTTAAGTGTGTTCTGATTACCAAGCTACAGAGTCAATATACTATAAGTACAAAAGAGAATGAAGACTAAATTTGAATTTAAAGAGTCATTCTATTATAATGAGAAAAATATTTTTAAAAGTACATATTATGCCAAATAACTCTGACTTTTGCATGCAGCAGAGATGAATTTAGAGCAAAAGTTCAATAGGTAAAGGATATATTGACAGAACCACAGTCATGTAAAACACCAACAGGTTCTATATTCACTGCTCTCTTTCTTGTCTTTCAGGACAGCTTCATTTTAGTACTACTATTTTTTATTTTTATTTTTTATTTTTGGTCACAATTATCTTTCTTATTTATTCTCCTCTTTCTATCAGTTGATTTCTTCAGCTTTCGTAAATTGCCTTATTTACTTATATACATAAATGTCTCATAATCAAAATACAAAATACTTTTTAGTTTCCAAATAATTTAAAAATACAAATGCTTAATTATTTTAAGTGCATCACATGTTCATTGTAAGTTTAAAAAAACAAACATGTTAAAAATAATCTCCACTGTATATTGGTAATATACGCTTATTAATGGGTCTGTTGATAAGCTGAGAAGAGTTTTGGAAAATGCGCAATGCAAGCCATTAAAGTCTTTTGAAACGGAAACAATGACACCTTTTCCCCATGAAGATTTTTGCTTAGATATCTAGCACAATCCTTGTTGGTACATTTTGCTGCAGATTTGTTATTCTGCATCTCTGCTTGGATCTGAATGCTAGAAATGTATTAAGTTAGTAAGCAAAAATTGTTGGATTTTAAGGGACACACAGTCATCTATGCCATTAAGAGATGGAACTCAACTGTTTATCAAAGGTAAATGAATTTGCAATATCTAGGTAGCCACTTTTGCTTCTACTTTGGAAAGGAATACATTAAACTATCTTTTATGCAAAAAAAGAGAATAATAGAATTAGTAAAACAAATTCTTGAGTTAAGAGTGAAGCTTTTATTCTGACCCACATTGTCAATCCAAAGAACTAATGCGATAAATGTTTTCATGCAAATGAATCGTGAAGTGTGTCTTGAAGCAAAGGTTCAAAACTTTAGGTTTAATTAATCCACTTTGTCATTAATGGTATCTAGTTACAGCGTTGAGTCTTCCTTTTCTCTTTTACAAAGTCAAATATAATTTTTGACAGTCCTACAAATTGAACTCAGTATCTTCTGCATGCTAGGCAAATACTCTACTACTCAGCTACATCCCAGACCTCAAAAGCAATTTCTTTTTAAAAGGAGGTTCTTGCTACTTTGGTCAGGTTAGCCTCAAACTCCTGAACTGAAGCAAGTTGGCTGCCTCAGCCTCCACTGTAGCTGGAATTATAGGACTTCACCACCGTGATTGGCCTTCAGTCAAATACAAGTTTAACCATGCATTTATAGTACACATGAATAAATGAATGTATGCTAAACCTCTTTATGTGAAGGTATATAAAGGTAAAGCCTCTAAACTTCAGAATCATTTGAGAGGATAAAATAAAGCACAGAAAAAAATCAGAAGGGAGAGACAGATTATAATCATTCTTAGAAGACATTTAGTCTAAAAATGTGTTGTTTCTATGTATTTTGCTGTAGGCCATATCTTCTGATCACTATAAATATTAATTGATGTCTACATACATATAAGATATGTTCACTTCTAAACTTTAAAACTTGTTACAGATCACTAAAGACCTTGTGAAATTGTCTAAAGTCTCTGAACATGTCCTTTTAGCTAATACTCTGTGAGAACTAGGTCCTCCTCAGTTTTGGCTCTCTTATCATGCTATTATACAATGAAAACTATATAAATGCTTGCCCAGGGTAGATTAGAGATTATTTGTGCCTAACTGAATGAGTTCATGGTTAGAACTAGCTATTTCTTGTCTCAAAACAAGCATGTATTTGGCTCTGCACATGCGCTTTCATTAAAAAAAAAAAAAAATACTGGATCACCGGCTTCAAATGTTGAGTATCTCACTGTGAAAGGGTAAAGCAATTAAGTGCAGGGAAAGAATATGACTGGGTATTCCAAAGATTCTTAATTTATGATCAATGGTGAGAAAGGAGAGAGTGAAACTAGATCGGTAGCAGATAGTACAATGAAAAGAGCCTCAACTTGTATTATGGTCATGAGTCTATAATAAATTAGTTTTGCAATATTCAATAAATTCCTCAATATCTGTGACATGCAACAATCTTATCCATAAAATAAAAGTAAAGAGTTCTAATTAGATAAATTCTAAAATCTCTTTTAATTCCCAAATTCTGACTGTATCCTCCATGAAGTGCCCTGGAAGAATTTAGTAAACATTCTGTAAGAATGTATAAGGTTTGATGAAAGAATATGATGAAAGTTTAAATAAAAAGATTACTGTGAAAGATACACTACTATTAATCTTCCTGAAAATATACTCCTAAATTTGAACACAATCCATCCTTCTTGCCACTTTCTGAAGCAGCTTTGGAAGTCGTCTTTCATAGCTACCTTGAAATTCTGAATTGATTCAAAATATTTATGGCAATTTCTGTCATATTGAAACACCATAGAGGATTTCCATCTACTTTATTCACTGGGTCTGGTACCATCTGACCTCTGGCTCTCCTCCAAAATCAAAATGACCATGAAAGGGGAGTGTTTTGACTTGATTCAGGACTTTGAGGCAGTCACAACAGTACAAGTAAAGATGCTAACAAAAGGGAACTTCCAGAACTGCTTCCGAAAGTTGTAAGAACAGGATAAGTGTGTCTGAAGCAATAGTTTGAGGGAAATTAATGATAATGTGCCATAATGTTTTTAAATTTAAACATTCACATCTATTTTGGTCATACCTTGTATTCCATGATAAAATAGGTTTACTAAACACTTGAATAAAAATTTGGTGATTCGGATTTTGATGACTTTATTATGCTAATGTGCATTTTATTACTCCTCATTGTGTCTCATCAAGCTTATTTGACTATGAAACTATTTTTATTTAAAACCTATCAACAACTATAACTATGGCCACGTTTTACAGAATAGTTTGGGAAATACACATGTATGATTCTGAAAATTCCCTGATAGCCTTTAGCAAGAACTCATTACAGTAACTAATATTTTAGCAAATTTCATATGTTCCTTTCAAGATTTTTCTCTGGGAAGCTTCCAAATATTATCTACCAAATCACCACAGGGATCAAGGATTGTTGATGCAGTTGTTTTCTCATCTTACTGGTAAAGAGATAAAACTCTGAGAAGTTAAAGGTCACAAAATTAAGAAGTAAAGCTAAAAATATGACTTAGCATTCTGAGTCTACAGTGCTTTCTATCTTCCCTTACAGCCCTTCACAAAATTACTTTACCTCAGATCACCTCAGCAGTGTAATCTGAGGTAGGGGTCAGGGCCCACGGGTCAGCAGGAAGTGAATAACCTCCATTCCATATAGCTGGGACCATGATACTCAATAGTTTAAACATTCAAGAAGATAGGTGGTCTGAAAAATGTTTGTGCAATTATTTCTGGTGGTTTTGTACACATATATTCTAAGACAGAAAAATAAACAATATATATTTTCTCCACTTGAGACCTTCATTCCTTGAAGAGGAATTTTCACGGTAGTTATTTGTTTTAAATGTACAACATTAGTATTCTTTTCAATTATTTGGTTTCCATGAACTTTGAATCTCAGAACAGGATGAGTTGTTTATTTTCATTACTATTTTTCAAGAAAAATCTCATTCTTATTTGTGTGAGGACATTAATGCACTGTGAAATAAATGACAAGTGATATCTTAGCAATTGAGTGATTGCATGGGACCTAAAATGGATACCTCAACCCCCATGTTCCTTAGCCTATGCGGATTCCACTCTAGAATGAGGCTGTTCTCTCTTCCTGGTGTGTGAGGGTGAGGGAAGGATGGAATTCAGTGAGCACAGGTTTTCTGATAAATTACAAAGAATTAGAGATAAAGAAAACAGAGAAAAAGGGGAAAAAATCAGCCATTGTTGTGTAAAGAAATTTTTAAATATACATATAAGGAATTTATCTTGAATCAAATGTATACTTATTTAACTGCCTTGTTTTAGTTACCAAGTATTCCAAACAAGATACAAAGGGATCCTAATACTGATATTTCCTAAACAGAGGTCCTACTCCCAAATAAGTAATTTCAAAGAAAGCACTGAAAGTATGCTTTATTGTGTATCTTTACAAAATAAGAAATTAACATATCTTTAAATCTTGTAACAAAAATAGTTTTAAGGCCAACATTGGAACTGAAATCAAAGCTATTACTAAACATCAGGAAAATGGCCTTAATTGGCTATATTCTTATTTTCACTTGCATTAGTGCAGTCTTTTTCCCAACAGCCATATAACATAAACATAATGGAGACTGGAGAAGGAACTTGATAATTTAGGCAATATTCTATGACTCACTGTCCACATTTCTAAACTGTATTTTTTCTTTTCTTTCTTTCTTTTTCTTTTTTTTTTTTTTTTTTTTGGCACTGCTAGAGATGAAACCCAGGGATTTGTATATGGTAGGGAAGAGCTCTATCACAGAGATATATCCCTAGAATGAGCTAATTATTCTTAGTCATTAATTAGTTGCAGTCCAGATAAACAAACTCCTCTAGTATATAGCAATTAAATGGAATGCATTCAGATAAGGAATAGATTGCTAAAGGTAGCTTGTGATTTTTTTCCTTATCCCTAACTTTTTATATTCACTATTTTCTGAAAGGATACTAGAAAATAGCCAATAGATACCAAGTGATTATATGCCATCATGACTACAAAATCCATCCGCACATTGAACAGTGGTTCTTGTCTTGGTCAGACTTACCCTGAGATTTGACGCTTAGTGGAGAAATTGATTCAAATCTGAAGTCCGGCATTCCTCCCTGGACTATGTCACATCAGTTATGACCTGAACAACTAACTTCATCTTTCTAAGTTTGACCTTTTGCCTGGGGCTATGGCTTTTATCTTGCCTGCTTCACAAGGTTGCAAGAAGCTCAAAAACAGTAATATATGAGAAAGTGTTGGAAAGTATAAAATTCTATAGGCGCAGAAACACAGAGCATCTGATCTGTGTGATATTTCATACCTTCTCCATCTGAGTTATCGGAGACTCTCTTATTTTTTGAAAAGTTGAACAGAGTTAAGATCTCTGCCGTGGCTAGTGACTGGCTACAACTGTGCTTACTTGCAAAAGATTACTGCACTTTTACTGTGAGATAATTTCATACCTTCTTCAGCAGAATCAATAGATTCTGAATTACCATGAAACAGCTTCAGATATTCTTTAAACTGTAGTTATCATCTTCCATCTTTAGCATGTGGATGACATCAAATTCACCCACATGTTGAAGGCAAAGAACAAAATAAAATGACAAGAAGCTTAAGAGTAGACTTGTTACTGAAAGTTTGGTATGATGGCATTTGATAAAAAATAAAGGAATGTTACAGATTTTATGTTGCTGGGTTGACAGAAATAGCAATGGTGGTTTTCAAAGAACTGAAATAAATGTATATGAGAATAAGAATTTAAGTAATATTCACATATCTTTATATATGCTAATAAAATTGAGCTGTCTCATGTCCCTCTGAGACTAGGGTCAAAAGGTATCAATGAAACATTGAAAAGACATTTGAAATATTTCAAGTGATGTCTGCAGAACCCAGAAGTGCTCCACAAAAGAATTTTTTGCATAAGAAACTTTAAACAGCTTCTCAAAGTGCTCTATTCACCTTCTCAAAGTAATTGAGAAGAGTTCAGCTTTTAAAAATTTTATGAAGAAGAACGATTTTTAAGGATCTCCAATCACATATCTTCCTCTATCCCAAAGTCAGACTGATCACCTTACCCCTATTTAATTTATATATTTGGTTCATTTTCTCAAATGAACAAAAGGTAAGCAAAATGGATCAATTCATTTTTGCATTATTCTTGCTGATGTTGTAACTATTGTAAACAGGATTGCTTTTTTAATTTTATTTCACCAAGTTCACTCTCAATATGTATACATACTATGGATTTTTTTAATGTTGATTTTGTGGTCTACACTTTTGTATTCATTGTAGCACTATTTACAATAGCCAAGCTGTGGATTCTCCAGATATCTCTATTTATGGATGGATGGTTAAAGGATATTTTACATATACACACAGAAACACACACAGAGGAATATTATTCAGCCATAAAAAGAATAGAATACTGTCATCAGTAATCATATGGATGGAATTGTAGGACATTGTAAGTAAAGCAAAGCCATTAGAAAAAGAAAAATACTGCATGTTCTCATTTATGTATTGGAGCAAAAAAGCTGATTTCACAGAAGTAGAGAGTAGAATAGCAGTCATTACAGGTTAGGAAGGGTGGGCAGTGGACAGACAAAAGTTCACTTACAGTTGCCAAAGTACAATTAGAAGGGAAAAATGAATCTAGTGTTCTGTAGCATGGTAGAGTGACCACAATTTACAATAATTTATTATATATCTCAGAATAAGGAGTAAAGGAGGATGTGAGAGTTCTCCAGAGAAATGAAAATCCTTCTGATTTGATCCTTATACATTGTATACATGTATTAGATTAGCTCATTATCCTCCATAAATGAGTACAGTGTCATTTTAAAATATTTAAAAAGAAAAGAGAGGAATCAAAATTTAGACACTGTAAGCTGTCTCCGTAATGAAGTTCTTTTCTAGTGTAGAAAGTTGACTTGCCAGAGAGAAAGAGGAAGTTGTAAGTATATTATTTATTTTATAGCTACAAATAGGGAAAAAGATCAGTAATAACTGCCACACCTGTAGTGAAAGCTATTCAAATTTGCTGGCTTACAAAGTAGAAATACACTGAATACTAGTAGATTTCCAAGACACTGTGTTTGGTTCAGGGATGAAGAGACTGAACCTCAGAGAGATACTTGCAGGTACGGAGTTTGATATGAAGAAAAAAGAGACACATGTGCTATGATCTTTGATCACCAAAGCATTGATTCTTCCTTACCATCAGGAATAAGAAGCCAAATAAAACAAACATATACATACAGCATCCATAAGTATATAAATTAGAAAATATTGTCAAATTGTTGACTCATTGAGTTATAAGAAATTTCATATGACTAGAATAATTAATACTAAAGACAGCTCATTCTGGCTTATACTTTGAAGGTCATTTCTATTCATTTTTTCTCCATTTTCAGAAGATTCTGACTTCTACAAACCATGATATCAGACTAATATTAAGGATAATTTACACATTAATATAATTTTAGTTCCATGATAAATATTTTCTTTTCAGATAATTGCAAATAGCCTTGTAGCTAGCTATGATTTTACTTTTCTCCTTATTTTTCTCTGCAACTGAAGTTTTGACTTCTCATTAATTGGGTCAGTAAGCAACCACCAAGGAAAATAAACAAAAACTCTCATTAAAAAATCATGCTTCTCCATAAGTTTTCCTTCTCATCAGAAATACATCCTGTAGTACCATGTCTCTGGAATACACTTCCCTGTCTTCTAACTAAAAGTGACATCAACTTGGTCATTAGGTTGTGGTCTCTTTTCTGAATCATTCCAATTAGTCAGGAGCACAATCCCTAGATGATCTGCTTCAGTGATTTCTGGGAAGCAGGACAGAAAAGAGCCAGAGTCTTATGCACACTGAAGCAAGACACTGAATTATTATTTACTAGTATTTCTTCCTCTTTTCACCTTCCCCTCTCTTCAGCTACCAAGAACTCATCGTCTTTCCTGGATAACATAATTGAGAACTAGCTTTTCTCCAAAATATACTATCAGCCATAGTCACAAGGAGGATAGTATGCTCTCAGACCAAAGAAGTAAGTTTTTAAATAATTTATCTGGTGAGAGTATGAGAGAGGACTCTGTTGGTTTTCAGAAACCCAGAGTGCTAAGAAGAAGATGCAGCTGGCAACCAGAAGGAAAAAGAATCTTAGTTTTTCAGAAACTTGTGCAAGGCTTAAATGAGAGTTGCATCTGGCACATAGAAGGTATTCAATAATAGCTTGAGGGATAAAGTAATGTTGTCTAAAGGTCATAAAGTAGAGAAGACAAAAAGTTAGGGATTCATATTCCAATGATAAAATGTAGCTACCTGCCTTCATGAGAATCAAGAGGGAGAGCTGAGGTACACCTACCCACTAGGTGATAAACTCAGAACCCAAGTTCTTTCCCTCATACTACATCACTGTGTAGGCCCCCACCTCACCAAGTTCATTCACCTAATTCATAGAACTCAGAAAAAAAATTATTTGATGCTACCCTTATATTTGAGGGACAAACTAGTCCTTGGGACCACCAAGAATAGGGAATCAACAGCTTTGAATGAGTGTTTCTGTCCTGGTTTAACATGTATGACTTATATGTATCAGTTACTTTCTCGCTCTAGGTCTTCATTTCCTGACCTGTGAGAATAAATGGATTCTTGGGTCCCTTCGACATTAAAATTCTCTGCATCATCTATCTGCCATGGGAAATTAATGACAGCACAAGGATCCTAGAGATTGTGCCGAAAACTCTTTCATGGACTTCGTATCATTTAAACATTGTATCATCTCTATAAATTATGTTATTGCCACTCCCTCTTTTTGTAGTAGAAAACCCAGCACATATATTGGCTTTGAATATGTTTGAGGTCACAGAGTTAGTAAATGGCACACTCAGAGCATACTTATTGTTGCAAATTTTATAGGTAGATTAATGGGAAGCAGCCTCAGCCTCATCCCGAAAACAACAATAAAAGGATGATCACTTTAGATTGCATCCTGGTGCCTAAAATAAAACTGTGACATGAATTGTCATGAGATGATTATTTTCTCCCTTGTGCTAGATATAAATAAGTGGGAACTGCAGTCAAAACCTGAGAAAAATCTCTATAGAGCTTTGAAATCATCATTGGAAACATAATATAATGGTACTAAAACTCCATTAACCCCTGCTCTTGCTTCAATCAACAAAACTTTATTGAAACATTAAATGTGGACTGAATGCTGAGTGGGGAACTCCACCTTGTAATGTGTGCAGAGAACAGTACATGTATTTTGCATCTGTGAGAATAAAGATAGGTAAGAAAGGATTTTAACATGTGTCAACTAAAATGAGACAGTCATAAAAACGTGTATCCTTTTGTAAATATCTAGATTTAGAATCTATATCTAGCTACACACACACACACACACACATGCACACACATACACACATGCACACATACACGCACATATACACCATTCGCAGGGATTGTTTTCAGGACCTGCTGAATACCAAAATTCACAGATGCGGACAATTAAGTCTGCCTTCCGGGGGCCTGTGTGACTGACGTGGACCCCAGGAGGAGAAAGAAATGGGCCTTTCGGCAGCCCACTCCACCAGGCCTGAGTGCCTCCAACCAGAAGACAGCTAAGTCTGCCTTCCGGGGGCCTGCGTGACTGGCGTAGACCCCAGGAAGAGAAACATGTACCCCCCCCTGCCCCCCGTATGCCTACCGGCACTCAGGCTAAAAATCAAGGACAAAGCTGTGCTTCCCCCTCCCCTTAAAGCAACCTGTTCGTTCAGAGGTCTGGCTAAATTGGTAGCAACTAAGGTACACAAAACAACTAAATGCTAGTATTATTTTGTTCATTTTGCAGGCCTGGGACTGACAGCCTGAGCATCTCTTTGGAAGATGACAGTATGCAATGTAGCAAAAATGGGGGATTCTCTTCTGTCTTGTCTTCAAGGCCCAATATTGTTCTCATTGTTCTGCTTTATTCTGATTAATTTTTTTGGCCTTATTTTATACTCTGTTTTTATTGGTTTTACTGTGTGTGTGTGTGGTTTTTTTTTTTTTTTTTTTTTTTTTTGGTTTGATTTTACTATACCTGCTGGAACTGTCAACTATTCTGAAAATAACAAGATATACTATAGTAGCTATTGTTTTCATAGTATCTTTCTTTGAAGTTCTGTACCAGTTCTACTGCTTTGTTTTGATTGACTTCATTCTGTTACGTTTCGTTGGATTTTACTATCTTTAAAATAAAAAAAATTCAGATACCGAAGTTCTTTGTATGAAACTACTTAGTACGGACCTATAAACTATGACTATCCTCCTGAAAACTCTAAATAATCTGTACATTGCTTAATACAATTAAATTCTATGTAAATAGTTGTTACTATATTATGTAGGGAAAAATAACAAGAAATATCTGTACATGTTTCATACATGTGCAATTTTTTTCAAATATTTTTGGTTCATGTTTGAATGCACAGATGTAGAATCTGCAGAGAGAGAAATGTGTGCATGCGTGAGAGAGAAAGATAGAAAGATAGAAGGAGAGAAAGATACTTTTTTCCTACCTAATTCTAAAATGTAAAAACTGACTGGATTTTTGGTTAAAAAATGAGTCAGTAAACATACTCTTTTTTCATATGCTACACACATGAGGAAACTGTCTAAGAAGATGAGGGAGTAACTCTCACATTTGGTCATATATGACTGCTTGTCATTTTCTTACACTGAAATATACACACATTCCAAATTTTAATAAAATTTTACCTTTTAGTACTATTTAATTTCACTCAATTTAAGTTATTACAGCTGTAGGTATGCATTAAAACATGTACAGACATACATATCTGTATCATCTACTTATCCATGTATCAAATAGATATATTACAGCATTAAGGTAACTGTAAACTAGAGAAACTAACACAAATCAATTATGTCTCATAAAGATCTCAAACCCTCAAAGTCACTTATTTGCATCTCAAACTCACAAAGTATGAATAGAGTGTCTGCCAGACATAGAATTAATCAAAATCATGAATGACTTACACACTGTGTGCTTAGTTCTGGGGTAGATGCTCATTTGAAATATGCCTTTCTGTGTCATGTTGGAAGGCTTCACTTTAGACTAGGAAGGCATTCTACATTGTTAGGTGTGGTCAGCCTTCAGGCTCTCTGCAGGGATTTTAGAATCTCTCCCAGCAGTAAAACTCAATGTGCTTTCCGGTTCCAGGCAAACAGCAAAAATATTTTATCTATTTAATCTTTGACTTCTTTTGAGAGCAGTAACTACTACTGTCACAAGTCTTGGCTTCCCCACTGAGGAAAATATGAGTCTAATGATCTTGCAGAAAAAAAAGATTGATATTTTATAGACACAAGGTGGTACGGGTTCAGACGTCACTTGGAGGATTTACACTAGTAATTCAGCTTTGCTAAGAGTCTTAACAATTCTCTAGCCATGTCAGAGTCGATCACTTTCAAGGGACTTGTTTTGTGACCATGGTTGTTGCAGTCATTTTCGTTCAATATTTTCCTCATTTTTTTGTAGGCATCTTCTATTCTTGGGTCATGGCAACATGTCTTATTACAACACAGTATTGGGAGTTCTTTTTGGGGTGTTGATGAATTTACACTCATTGAGATATATATAATTTTCTACCAGATGGATAAGTACTAGCTCGACCCAGAGCATCTTGCTTAGTGCTGCCATCTGCTCTGCTTCCCCCGACATATACCCTACCAAGGGCTAGAGGAATATTTTCATAATTTTGATCTTTAATCATCACCGATTGAATATTGTAATAATATCATTTTATTGATGGGTAGATGCACATGTCTAGGAAAAAATGGCAGGTACTAATTCAATTTTAGATAGAGGAAGAGGACTGAGAATTTTTTACAACATTGGATGTGAAATGGTTAAGCAGTCAAACCTCACATTTTGCTGAAAGCTGTCTTTAACGCTATTACCTTCTTGTTAGACTTCATAAAAACAGCAGCTCTCATTACTAAAGAAATGAAAGAGAATCCTTTGCTTTGCTATTATTACTACATGCCAAGGAGAATGCATCAGACCCAAACTAATAGAAAAACAAACACCCCCACTATTAACATGAAACAAGTTGTATAGCCCAGCTATACAGGTAGCAGCTCAGGGTTCAAATCTTGGTTCCACTACTTTTTATTTCTCTATAAAACTATTTCTGCTGCTTAAACTCCATGTTCCTTATTTAAGAAAATGAGGTGAAAATATTCACTTTTCAAAATTGTTGTAAAGATCAAAAGAGTATTTTTGAAAAATGCAACTAAGTAGCTGATAGTGCACAATGAAAGTTAATTTTTTCTTCCCACTCATGCCATATTCAGGGTGAAGAAATCCTGTACTTTTGGTAGATTTTTGTGAATGAACAGCAAAGGACCATCTACAAATAATGATAATCCTGAATGTCACTCATAATAAATCACAGACAAGAACTCAGTGGGACACACAGCAGGTCAGCAGAAATAAGATAACACAGAGAAAAGAAAGTAGTTAAGGATTATTACCGGGAATTTAGAGAGGAAACAATGATTGGTATTTCCCAAGAACAAGAGTCTATTTAGCAGTAGCCTAACAGTGAAGAGCGTGGGCTAAAGCCAGATTGTGGGATTGAAACCAAGCTCTAACTTGTATTTGTATGATTTTAAACATGTTTCACTTTTCTTTATCCTACAATAAAGTGTAAATAATATTAGTAGAAAGCTAAAGTGTGGTTTTGAGGTTTATATTAATTAACACATGTCACATGCTTAGATGAGTGCCCAGTACATGACAAACAGCCTTAGTCTGTGTCTGTGTATATGATAATGTACTTAAGCTATCATATTACACATAGTTGTCATTTCAGAGTAAGTGCCCATCATTTATTAATCAATCAATTTGTCTTTTTCATAAAGCCTGTGGATTTTCATAAATATTTTCAGGTATAAAGACCTGGGCTGGGTAGAGCACACTAGACTAACACAGAAAAGATACAATCAGAATTGGCAAAATAAAGCAGTACCATTCTTTAAAGTGGAGTTTCTTCGAGCATGGAATTTAGACCACTTGCACTGACATCAACAGGATGCTTACTTAAAATGAAACTTCTTAGATCTTTAGAATCCCTGCAACTTTTATTTAAATCCAGACATTCTTGAAAGAAAAAGAGTTTCTATAAGTAATCACACCAGATTGATCAATATGAACTCCATCATTCTAGGAAAAGAACATAGAATGTCTCTCCCATCTCTTGTCTATAGCACTTTGTAGATTTAGTCCCAGAAATTTGTGTTTCCGCTGTTTCCAGAAAATTCTCTTGCAGTGGAAAGCTTGTGAAAACTATCTTAAAATGTGTTGTTTTAATGAGACACTATTAATTTAGACTCTGTGAACTTTATGTCTTTTCTCCATTCCTTGAAGGTGTGGGAAGAAAGAAACAGGGAAAGAAACAAATCATTCCTCGTTTACTCCTGGGTAGCCACTCTTTACAACTTGGGATGACACTATTTCCTGTAATTTATAAACAGCTTTACAAACTTTTGCTTTTGAACTAAACCCCTCTCAATTATGATAAAATCCCATTCTCACAGCTATGAAGCCAGAAATTGATGGCTACAAAATGCGTAAGAAATGGATTTTATAAAGCAAAAAGGTAATGATCAGCTAACTACCTTAAACAACAGGAAATAACTATCACCAGGGTTTAACGCCTTATTATTGCTTAGATCAAAAATGTTCCCTTGAACTCTTAAGCATTCCAAGGAGGGCTTTGCCGGTGTGATTGGATCGTGGTGGCTTTGAATCATGGAGTAACTTGAGAGATGATCTGAAGAAGGGTATATTTTTTGCCTATGAATCTTTCCTTTTTCTCTCTCTCTCTCTGCCATGGATTGATTAGCTTTCCTCTGCTGTGTTTTCCTACCATGCAGTTTCTGCCTTGGAGCCAGGCAACCAAGGACTGAACACAGAAGCCATGAGCCAAAATAGATCTTTCAGTTGTTTGTATCAAGTATTTTGTTCCAGCAACGGAGAGATGACTAATGCATCCCTCATGTTCTCATCCTGCTTACAGAATTAGCTACCAGAAATAGAAACCTGCTAGTGATCCATTTGTGTGTGGACAAATCTATACCACTCCATTCTCACCTAAAACCCTGAAACTTTTTGGCTCTTTCCTAAAATCCTTAAATATGTCTTCATGTTTGCCTCACTGAAAGATACATTTCCTGACATATAGATTTAATCCTTGCAAGAGAGAAATATTTTTTTCTTGTATTTTTTTCCATGGCCCCAACTGAAACCTGGCTTGGAACAAGCAGAGTTTCTTCATATACCTCACCACCATACCATAACATATTTTTCTGCCTCCCTCAGTAACTCCAGAGCCTTCAGAGTCTGCCAGCACATCATAGCATACCATAGCATACCATAGTATACCATAGCACATGATAGCGTACCATAGCATACCATAGCATATCATAGAATACCATACCATACCATACCATACCATACCATACCAAACCAAAATGTAACATACCATAACACACATCTACTACTGTTTCTTATTGGGTCATCTGATTAACTATTTCACTTACAAATCTTTAGTTGCTCTCTATCTTCAAAAGGACTTCAATTACTGTTTTATTTTTCACTAGACAGATACACAATTCAACAACTCTGTCTGTCAATTTCTTGTGCCTTTTATTTCCATTATTTCAGTGAACTGCACTCATGATATTTGTTATGCATTGTTATTACCAACTCCAGAATCATGATTTTAATCAATTTGGCTTCTCTTCTAACTTCGGCTTTAAAGAATAGGAATTCTATTTCCTCCACTTCTCTGATGTTTTGAGCCCAATAAAATCATCAATCCATTACTCACCATAGTTTGACTTTCTATCTTCCTGTATGTTTTCATTTCCTTTTTAAAACGAACTTAAATGCCATGATTCACTGCTACAAGCAATAAGCACCATCAACTCACACTTTGCTTCCCTCCAATGCATAAAGCCATACTTGGTAAAATCCAGCCTTTCTCTTACTCAACTACTCTATGTGAGTAGTTTATAAAACTGGTGAAAACCACCAAACTCTGATAACTAAGCCTACCATAATTATTGAACATAGATATGAAATGGGACATCAGCATTTCCAGCAAGATTACAATATTTCCCAAGTAAATTCAGTTCATTTATGTTTTAAGAAGGCTGTTCCACTGTTTCTTTTCTTTTCAGATATACAGTAACACCTTACTCCCTTCATTACTGTTTGTTGAACTCAATCTTTATTTAATTAAAAAAAAGTATTATGAATGTAATGACCTTCTCTTGTCCATCTGCCAATTTACCAACCTGCCAGCATTTGAATCAATAGGTACTGCCCTTCCTCTTGTTAGAATTGATGAACTGTTGCTACTCTGTCTAAGGCAAACAACTCTTGCACTTGGGCATTGGAGGTCTTTTCCTTTCACTCACTTATAAGTTTTGCTGTGCACTTTTTCCTCTTCTCCTGCACCATTATCTTAGCTAGTAAATCTGCTTCTGCAGAATATTAATATATGGTAATACCTTCTGTTGAAGGGGGAAATTAAAACTTTAAGTAAAAGGCTACCAAGAAAGCCTATCAAGAGGGCCTGCCAAAACCAAGTAGACATGTCCAGACAAGTCTGATAAAAGAACATTCCTTTCTTTGTGTAGCCCATGCTTGTTTAACTGATGGCCTTGCAATGTAACTTGAGATGTTTAAACTCTCTCAGCAACCCATGATGTCACCCAACCCTCCAATCATAATGTGCTAAGTCTACTTTTGTACATCCCACTTGTTCTCCCAATAAAAACCCCAAAACTAAACTCTGTGGGGCTCTGACTCTTTGGAATAGATCCCAGTCAGACTGCCTGCATTATAAACAGCTCCCCAAACTTCCTCAGTGCCATTTCTTCCCATGTTTGGTCTGCTTTCTGTAACACTGTAATGTAAAAGTAAAATTATTTCTTGGCTCTGCATTCCCTTGTGGAGCACCATTATTCCCTGCATCATTTTTCTGCTCTTTTTTTTTCTTTCCCAGCAAATCATCTTAAAGAATGAGCTCTTGCCCACAACATACTGTCAACCTATTCCAATGGAAATTTTAATCCCTTTCATTTTAGGAGAAACCACTTTTATCAAGTTAGCAATTCTACCTTTATCAGTCCAGTGGTCTAATCTCTATGCCTGTCATATTCTAACTTCAGCAAAACCTGATAGAACAGAAATAGTATTTTCAAATGGCTCCTGAAACTCCAGTTTCCCCTAGTTTGACTATATTTCAGGAGCCACTCCTTCCTGGTCTTCTTAGCTGGAAACTTTTCCTGACCCCTCAATTTTCAATACTCTAAAAATTAAGCCTCATTCTTTTTCTCATTTTTATTTTTTCCTACTTTCTTCTTAGATAATGTTTTCCAGATTCATGGTTTAAAAAACCCAACTGTATATACACTGTTAAGTTCCATGTATTTATGTACTGATAAAATGATATGGTATCTTGGATTTAGTCTAAAATAAAATGAAAGAGAAGAAAGTGGTGGGAGGATAGATAAAACAATATTGATAAGACAATTACTATGTAATTAAAGCTACATAATATGAAATGTGAACTTTTATATAAGAATGTAGCATATTTTTGAAATTTTCTATAATACTATATATTTAAAAATATAATCCCAATTGTTTTCTTTAACCACTATACTTTCCAAGAACATATGCATTCAATTACCTATTCAACATTTCTTCTTAGATTTCTAAGAGTCATGGGACTTAACACATCCAAAATAGAATTCCTAACGTTTCTGTTCCTTGAAATTCATTTCTCTCCTGTGTTTGCCACCTCAACAGTGACATTTCCACTCCCCGCTGCATTAGTCTCCTTTGTTCCCTCATAAACTTCGTTTCCTTCCAACAGCCTTTTAGCTTATACTTCAAAACATGTGGAATTCGGTTACTTCTTAACTTCTGCAGAGCTGTTGCTCTCATTGAAGAGATATATCAACCACTTTTCATCAAAAGCACCCTAGAAATCCAGTAACATACCACATTTTGTTCATTTCTGTCCCGAATCTTCTACGTTCCTGTGGTACTAGAGTACACTTTTAGTCAGTTTATGACATTGCCTTAATCTCTCCTTCAGTGGTGGCATTTCCTATTTTTCTACCACCTCCTGCCCTCACCTTGGTGCTCACTTGTATCATGTTAGGTTTTCCTGTTTTTAAGAACACTCAGGCCGGGAGTTTGGCTCAGTGGCTTAAGCGCTTGCCCTGGCAGGCGCAAGGCTGTGAGTTCAATCCCCGGTGCCGCAAAAAAAAAAAAAAAGAACACTCAGAGTCAGCAGAATGTGGGGGCAGACATCTACAATCCTAGTACTCCGGTAGCTAAGGTAGGATTGCTATAAATTCAAGGCTTACCTGGGTTTCATAGCGAGTTCATGGCCAGTCTCACCTACATAGTGAGACCTTGTCTCAAAAAGGCAAAAAAAAAAAAAAGAAACCAAAATAAAAATACCCAAATGAATACCATCCAGTATTATGTCTTCTGCTTTCATTTCTAAACTTATTGTATGCAAATGTTTCCCTTATGTACTCTCTTGGTAAAATGGGTGATTAGTGTCCCCAAATATATCTGGCTCATTATTTCACTATATGGTGTTTACAGATAGCATGTCTCTCTTCTAGAACATTCCTCCCATTGAGGTGTTTACAGATGGCATGGCTCTATGTTCTTCCTACTGAGGTGTTTATAGATGGTGCTTCTCTCTTCTAGAATATTCTTCCTATAATTTCTTCCATCTGTATATCACCTTGTTAAGAAACTGCCCCTGGAAAGTCAGTTATCTTTATCTTTTCCCCTGCTTTATTTTTCTTCCTACCACAGAATATTACTCAAAATGATATTTTATCTATATTAGCTTACTTGTTCATTTTCCATGTCCTAGCTATGATGGCAATGCTATTATATACCTAAGGCCTAAAAACGATATATGTGAATACACAGAAAAATGTAGGTGAAATAGATGAATGCTCAGCTCTGCTATGTATTTTCACACGGACTAGGTAAGTATGAACACATGAAGGCAGGAACTTGCTCTTATGAAAACAGGACTTTTCTGTGTACCTTGCCTAATGTAGTTTTCAGCCCATTTAATTGAGTAGAGACCAAGCATCACCTCAGAGACAGCCCAGCAGCTACGCGACATGCAGACTGCAGCTTGAACTGAGTTCTTTGTGGGAAGTAATCCTGGATTAAGTAGTCACGGACTTCTGTACCTACAAACACCCAACCTCTTAATTCTCACAATCAGAAGCAAGCGGATTACAGCAGGTGACACAAATAAGCAGCAGACTACCGTTTTAGTAGCTCAATATGAATAAACCCTTTACTGTGAGGGATATTTTAAGAGTAGGATTCTTTGCTTATCTGAACAGGCTGTTTCTGTAAATAATCTGGAATTTCTGGAAATGGCAAACATTGGATTTACTAAGTCTTTGGCATTCTCTTTTTGGCTAAGTGTAAGGCAGAATTTGCCCTTTTCACCAGCTTGTAAATTTCCTTTACATCATCCTGAGCTCCTCACTGTGAAAGTGGGAACATATTCCTAAATTTCTTCCTGATATGTGGCTTTTACACTAGGTCAGTGTCATTTACTGTCTGTTCAGGCTATGGTGAAACTCAGTACAATATGAGGGCCTCATGCATGGGACTATTGTATTTTTTCAGTGAAAATGAAGATCTGTGTTTTCAATTTGTACTTATAATGTTTATTAGGGTCCTTAGTTGCTGACCCTTCATTTGAGTGTAACTCATCTGGGAAAGAACTAGAATAAGGAAAGATACTATTTTATTCCTACCATTTAACAAGAAAAAAAAGCTAATTTTCTTCTGCAATGTCAGAATCCAATGAATGTACCTGAAAATCTTTTATTTCTCACTTTCTTTGGCTCACACCCACCTGTCCGAATTGTACCTATGCTTATTGGATACACCAATGAAGTAGTTTATGAAGACTAACCATCTGTGCCTTTTTCTTCCTCAAATGCATAAAACCATAATCCATATACATAAATTCATAATCCATGTGCACTTATTATACCGCTATTTAGGTAGTGAATTTTCTAGTACAATTAAACTACAAGCTAAAGAGATGCTTGTAATTTCAAACAGTATCATAAATACTTGGGCCCTTATAGCTATATACCTGTATATAGAAATTGGGACTCATTTATATTTTGAAACACTTTAAAATAAACTCAGAAGAGTAACATAAAGCTACAGACCTTTCTCCCTAATGTATCTAAACATGCACTATCATAAATCAGCACTATGGAAGAGTTTGATGTAATCAAAATCTTGCTTTCTAAAACAACAACAAAAAAAGAAGAAAGAGTAGATTTTAAAACATTTGTAGCCTTTACTCCTTGAGAGTACCATTTGCCTTCTCATTCAAATTCAGAATCTAATAGATTTGGTTGGTAAAAAACATTTGTATTTTAAAACTGGCTTTGTCACCACTTAAGCTGATATGGAAGTGAGCTGGGGAGAATGATTTGTTTCACAGGATGTGTGTGTACTAAATACAAAGTTCCACAGTGAAGATGCAAAGTCACTTAGGGTATTGCTGACACTAGTGACTAAAGTGCTCTATACCTTCTAAACCAGTGTTGCAAAAGAACACTTGGCAAGTTTGTTGTGCTCGTTACATACACACAGCTCTGATCCTTCAGTCACTGGAATTGCTGTGAAGGATACAGAGGAATATATTGTGTTTATCCCCCAGGACTGCATCAGAGCCCCTGGGAAAGTGAACTGAAATCGATTGAGTCAGTTTAATAACACTCGAAATTCACAACAGAAAAAGGTACTGAGTAGTGCAAGTCAATAGTAATTAATACCCCTCAAATGGTCATAGGGCTCCTTTATTCCTAAGAATTTACTGTCACAATTTGTGTACATATACAAGAGGTCAAAATGAAAACAAAGTACCTTAAAACTGAAAGTTGTGACATTTCTAAAGGATTTACTATAATGAATTTCACAGAACAGATATTAAAATACTTACTGAATAACAGTGAAGTGATTTATAAAGGTTTATTTTGGATTCTCTTCCATACCATGAAGAAGAGAAATCCATATATAAGGCAGAAGCAAACCCGGATGAAAATCAGCTTAGAAGAGAATTCACATCTGAGAAGTAGAAATACACTAAAAACTAAGAACTGTGAGGCACAAAGAGTGGTGTTAGTCTGAAGTGGCAAAAGACCTGCCTGCTATTTACACATACACATTTGGGTTCTTTCAGGCTTAGAACAATGACACACACACGTTCATTCCCTTAGAGGCCTACCCTAAGATTTGTGTTAAACGTGTATACACTTTATATATGTAACATGCAGTCATGATTTCCCAAAGCTTCATGTCATGAATGTGCCAGAAGTTCTTGGGGTCAGAATTTGCCGAAGGCCCAAATGTAGATCTTTCAGACAGCTTCCAGGAAGGTGGACACTGTGACACTCTTGTCAGTCAGCTGGGCTAATTTATCTTAAGGTGTATGTGTATCCAGAAAAACAGATTAGAGCCCCCTTATGAGAAAGAGAATAATGAGTTTTCACAAATGCAGCAAAATGCAGAACATTTCCCCTTCACAAAAACTTCCATGTCCATTCTTGGCCAATCCAACTTCAAATCAAAAGACAGTCAGTCATTCTTTCATATCTTCATTGGTCTGTGTTTATGTTCTACCATTTCATTTTAGTGAAATACAATGATATTTACTTTTAGGTACCTGAATTATTTTGCTAAAAATAGAAGTTTAAAAATTTCTTTTCTTTCTTTCTTTCTTTTTTTTTTTTTTTAATTGCTGAGTAGTTTTCCATTGTAAGAGTATACCAGAATCTCTTTACCCATTGTTTTGCTTATGGACAGTGGGGTTTGTCCAGGTTAGGGCAACTACATATAAAGTTATTATAAGTAATCCTGACCAAGACTAATACATTTTTACTGTTTATGAAATGGAATCACAGGGATGGTAGGCATGTCAATGTCTAACATTATGAGATACTGCTAAAAAGTTTTCCCCCAGTACCAAAAAAAAAAAAAAAAAAAAAAAAATTTTAAAAATTACAATGCCATTTTACATGCCCACCCACAAACCCAAGAATTCTATCTGTGCCACATTCTTAATATTTCATATTTTTTTCCATCCTGGTAGGAATGAAATGGTATCTCATGATTTAATTTAATTTTTCTGATGGGAAATAAAGGCAATTACTTTTTTAATTTTAAAAACAAAAAAAAAGAATAAAAACAATGAAACAGAATTTCAAAATGAAATAATAGGCTATTAACACTGGTTAATAAATTGTGTATTGTTATCTTCAAAGTGGTTGTTTAGATTACAAAATACAGACATGACAAAATGATCAAACAATTGAACAATGAACGTGCAAACTGTTGTTTTTGTAGAACTGACAGAGATTAGTAGTATAGTTATCTATTTTGTGTATATATATGGATATATATGAATATATATATATATATATATATATAGACACACACACATAATCTTTTCCCTTCTTTCTTTTCTTCTTTCCTCTGTCCTAGTTGTTCTTTCTTTCTGTGCAGTTTCTATTCCTTTCCCTTTCACAATATCTATAGTACATTTTGGATCTTATTTACTCTTTCAGTTTTTACACTAGGGAGACAATAAAATTTCTTCCTCTTCTGAGTATTTTCCCAGAAGAATTGAAAGTATCATGCCACAGTGTTATATGTGCATCCAGGTTTATAGCAGCAAAATTTGTAATAGATAAATTTTGGAAACAACCCAAATGTCCATCAACCATGGAGTGGATGAAAAAGATGTGGTATTTTTATACAATGGAATATTACTCAGCTATGAAGAAGGATAAACTTGAGGCCCTTATAGGTAAGTGGAAGCAACTGGAGACCATACTCATAAGTGAAATAAATCAGACTTTCATATGCAAATATTGTATTGACAATTACTTTATAATTAACATATTCATCACTTTTTAAAATGCTATTCAAGTATTTTGCTATTAGTTTTATTTAATTGTTTATATTATTTCATTGACAGAATTCCTTACATAATTTGTTTACTAGTCTTTTGTTGGACATACATATACATATGTAAAAATTTCCTCTGCCTCTTTATTGGTCTTAAATATGCCTGCTTATTTATTTTCTTAATGATTTTAATTGTTAAGCAGAAATTTTGAATGAATGTTGAATGAGTGTTGGTGAAGTCCTAACTAATCACTTTTTATGGTTAGTGATTTCTTCATTGTGTAAGAAATTCATACGTTTCTTAACATTCTCCGGTTTTCTTCTGACAAGCTTTATAGCTTAGATTTTTACAGTTAGGCTTGTAAGCCTTCCTGAATTAATTTTTGCACACGTTGTGGAGGTGGAGATAGACTTCCTTTTTGTCCACTACAGATATCCAGTTGGATCAGGGCAATTTCGTTGAAAAGAAAAGAGAGTTTCCTTTTTCCTTTCATGATACTTTCCTTAGTCAGTTTGGACAGGCCTGACAAAGTGCCTTAGACTGGATAATTTATACATAACAGAAATGCATTTCTCACAGTTCTAGTGTCTGGGGTGTCCAAGATCAAGTCTTTAGCAGATTTAGCACCTGATGCAGGCGTCTCTCTGCTTCTGAGATGGCACCTTGCTGGGTGTCCACATAAAGGTGAAAAGGAGGATCCCCTCTTGCTGGGTGGGGCAAAAGGACAAAAGAGACTCCTGCAGGCCATTTTGGAATGCACTTACTCTTCTCATGAAGGTGAAGTCTTAATGGCCGAATCACCTAATCCCGTAATTCTTAATACAATCGCATTAGGGACTACAATTCACCAGGACCTAAAATTCACCAGGAATTTTAGGAGGACACAATGTTCCAGTCAGAGAAATATTTATTTGTAAAATAAATTAACCTCTTCTACTTTTAGCAATGTAAGAAATGCCACTATAAATGAAATAATTCCTGGCAAAAAGTATCTTATCTCTGATAGATATGCCAAGAACTGGAAAAGGATTATTTGTGCTTGAAGGTGTTTGGTTAAATAAGTTAGGGTTTACTTTGTGTAGTACTATTCTTTCTTAACACCACCGTTAGTAACACGTTCATATTGCCAGAGTCCCACTGACGGTTGTGTATGGTACCTGCATAAGAACAGCTGAGCAAAAGGGGGTAGAAGTAGCTGAAATTGTCTCTGTGCTCCTGCTCGAAAACTGTTTATCCTTGGGTACAGTTGGAAACCTAGTTGCCACTGCAACACGAGAGGGTCCTGTTTGTTCAGAAATAACAGGTTCTTTTTGGAATTCATTGAGAGGAAATTCATTATGGCTCACCCAAAGTTGACACCTTTTCTGGTTTGCATAAAGTTACTTTCTGTGTCAGCACATGCTCTGCGCTCTTAAACCTGCAGGGTTCAGTCATTCGTCCTATAACAGCAACAGGCGTCATCAATTTAAAACTGCAAAGGCATGGTGGTATCTCCGCCTCTGTCATTTCATTCAAAGTTCAATTTGTTTTTCCCTTGTGACTCTTATGGCCTTATTATCTTCATTGATAAAACAGATACAACATTCAGGACAATTTCCTCCCTAACTAGTGACCGTGTGAAGTTGATCTAATTAGTATATTTATGCCAAATATTAAAATGGCTTTATAATATCCTCTGATGTCAGTAGGTGTTAATCTGAACAATAAATGTAAGTGAGATACCTAAGGTTATTCTACTGTGTTTCTAGGGGATCAACTTCTTATCCATCACCTTCCAATCTTCTTCCTGTCCTTATTCTAGACCCTGTGTTAGTATCTCAGCCATGTGACTATAAGTGTTTGCAGAATTCAAAATACTGGATTTGCACAATGTTTATATGACTTAGCAGAAAAAAAAGTATTTTCGAAGTACTATTCATTTCTGTATAGATCTCAGTAGACTTTCTATTCTTTCATCTCATTTTAAAGAAAGGGGTTCTAAGAAGTTCAAAGGCTTGCTTGGGGTTAAGTAGCTTTTTAGGAAAAGAACTATGTCTAGAACCTCCATCTTCAAGTTAATTTGCAGATACCCTGTAGGCTTATTGCTCTCTATAGTTTCACATTTTTTTTATGTTAAGCAAAAAATCTCGTGCTTTCCTTTCAGGCAAAGAAAAGATCATGTGTGGGTGGGACACAAACGGAAGTGATTGAGAATGAGATTTTCAAGCAAATGTTCATCTCAGTGGGAAAGAAAATTAAATATAAAAATATAGTACTATTTTTGAGTAGTACTGAAGCTCATCTGAAATTTCAGAACATAAAATTAAAGTAGGAGTAGTGCACATAGTGGTATGATGCTTTTCCTTAGCCAAATTCAGCTGTTTGGACAGAAATGCAAAAGAATCAATGTCCTTTATTGGGTGTGGAGTTTTGTTCCACAATCAAGAAAGAAGAGAGGCCCAGAGAGGTGAGGACATGTGCCAGGAAAGATTCTGCTGGCAAATAATGACGTCTTAGTTATAAGGAGGCGAGTGAAGACTAAAGCACTGCTCAGTGTGAAAAGAACTGGACCTGATAAAGCAAAGAACCGCTGAAGTGGGGGCTATTGGAGTAAGTGAGTTTGAGATGCAAGAAAGACTTGGGAGAGGGGGTTATTGTGGTCAATATTTTAGTTTTTAAGTTATTGATATGTTTAAATTTTATACTGCAGTCAAAGTAAAGCAAAAGAAAGTGAACAGTTACTAGACCATGGAGACTGGAAAGTTGTGATATGATTGAAATAAAAAGTGGTAGTTGATGAAATAGTCTAATAAGGAACTTCAAAGGGGCATCAAGGATTTTGAAAGAGGAAGAAAAGAAAGTGGCTTAAAAGAGGCAATGAGAAATGTGTATCTCAATTGAACTTCCACGGCCTATTTTAGATGCAGTACGGACAAAAGAGCAGTCATCATGGAGTAGAGATAGAGCAGGATGTAGTGAGTGATGGCAAACCTTTCAGAGCTTTCAGTGATAGATAGCAAGCAGTGGGCTGCAGCACGCGTGGCATAGGTTCGCCACCATCGATCTAGATCCTCAAGTGACTACTAAGTTCCTGTTAAAGCGATGGGGTAGGTGAGGATTTCAGAGAAATGAAGAATTTTAGTGAGGACAGACCGAGAATTCCAGGAGCAGCAGCAGGGCACGTGTGAGAAAGGAATGACAAGTTGAAACACTAAAGGAGATGAGATGAGCTGATGGGAAAATGAAAGAGGGCACTGCATGAACCTCCACAGGAAATGGGGCCAAGAAGCAGCCGGGGGTCATTTCTCTCAGGGGAAACTGGATGGCGAGTGTAGTAACGAGCCAGGTGTGTACACAGATAGCCACACCTGTTATCCTAGAGCTCTAGGAAAGTGAGGTATGAGGATGTTAAATTCCAGCCCCACTTGGGCAATGTACCAATTTAGTAAGAACTTTTCACAAAATAAAAATAAAAAGAGATCTGACTCAGTGCAAAGACTCTGAGTTCAATCCTCAGTCATGCAAAAATATACATATATATATATATATATATATATAAGCACACAATAGTAGTGTAAGTTTTATCCAAACTAAAAGATAAATAAAACTTCCTAATATTTATAAGCTAAGGAAAATTTACATTCTTTCAGATAGTATCAATGTATTTATTATATGCTTTTGTGTCACTTATCATCTGTATTCCTAATAAGGAAAGGATGAGATAGTTTGAAAAGAAGAATTTTGAAGTTTAAGTCATTGTAATATTTCAAAAACTCAGAGGTACAGCTGCAAGTAGGGCTGTCAGAATCACTTAAGCTTTTTTCCAATTGCAGTGATTTATCTTTCTTGGCTACAGTCACATCCGTGAAAAGTTAAGAAAAGATGAACTCGGTAACAACAACCTAACAGGGATATGGCATTTCAAAAGAAGGAAGCATTAGGAAAACTAAACAAAGTGCCTCTCATTTCCTCTAGGGATTCCTCTTACATAATTTCCATTTTAAATGAAGCAAAAATGCTTCCAATAACCAGAGAAACACTTAAAAATTAAGAAACACTTGTTCTAGTTAATGTGTCTGAATAGTACCAAGAAAAAAGTCTCCCCCAGGAGGTCATTATTATTCAAAAAATTACTCTAATTAGGTCATGAATACATTAGGCCTTATTCAGTGCCAACAAGAGAAAAAATAGAATTGGAAATGTGACATACATAACACTTCGAACGTGTTAGGGCGATTTTATTCCAAAATGCCATTAAAAGATGAAAAGGTCACCCTGTAGGGAGGTAATTGGTACAGCACTCTTGTAACTGATTACAGGGGCTTTTATTTAGGCATTTTTTTCTTTCTTTGAAAGATAGAAATTGTGTGTGTGTGTGTGTGTGTGTGTGTGTGTGTGTGTGTAATTCTGATTGGGTGAATGTTTCCCTATTTTAAAACAATAACAAGGAAAGAGAAACAGAACAGCTCTTAGCTTATCAAAATAGAGGTACCTGTGGACTGAGTACAAAGGGTATAGAACACCATCAGGAAATGTAAAAAGGAACAGGTGTTTCCTTGTATGATTT